>SNQJ01S0144905.1:0-23106 GCA_010110895.2 Picea sitchensis
TTGGATGCACTTGTTTATGGTACAGGTTGATTACAGGTTGTTTGGTACAGGTTGGTGCATGGTTGATGCACTTGTTTATGGTACAGGTTGATTACAGGTTGTTTGGTATAGGTTGGTACATGGTTGATGCACTTGCTTATGGTACAAGTTGATTACAGGTTGATGCATGGTTGATGCATGGTTCAGATTTATTGGTACCGGTTTACAGTGGTATATCTCACAGTGATAGTGATACAATGGTTCCATCATTCTACTTCTACTTCAGGGTGGTTGGATGGGGCAATGAAAGGTGGTTGTAGCCACCTTCTGGTTGTAGCTGGAGAACATAGGGGGTTGTAGCCTCCTTCTGGTTGTAGCCAGAGAATTGTAGAGTTGGAGCTTCCTTTAGGTTGTAGCCTGAGAAACTAGGGGGTTGGAGCCTCCTTCCAGTTGCAACTGGAAACCAAAGGAAGTTGGTGCTTCCAATGAATGTAATTCTTTAAGACATATAAGAAAAATCATTCTGTGGTTTTCTCACGATTTGGGTTTCCACATAAAACACTGGTGTACTGTGTATGTGTATGATTGTTCATATGTTCATTTCTTATTTACTCTACAGTTATTGGATGATAATGCTTCATTGATATAACACTTGGATTATATGGTTAAAAAGGATTAAATTGCTCTATTACTGATTCACCCCCCCTCTCAGTAATCCAACATCTTTTTCCTTTTGTACCTGTTGATGAAATCCTGCAATAAATCGGTCTTCTTCTAGTTTGACCAACTGCGTGAGCCTTGCTTGAACAATGCCAGTGTCATCCATATTTGTTAGCTTGGGACCAAATATTCCATTGGGACAACGACTTCAAGACCATAAACCAACTTAAAAGGGGTATGCATTGTTATATTTTTGCAAGTGGTTCTATAGGCCCATAGTACTGTTGGTACTCTTAAATCCAAGTTATCCCTGTTCACACTGCAAATCTTCGTCAGCGTTGTCTCCAAGATCTTGTTGAATGCTTCAACTGTCCCATTCACTTATGGATGGTATGGTGTGATTTTCTGACGATGGACTGCAAATTCCTCAGTCAAGGCTACAATGGTCTTATGGTGATCTATGCAGATCCTGATATCTATGCAAATCCTGATCTCTCCTGTCTTCTTGTCATGTACCACCATAGGGATAATCCACTCTGATTCTTCAACAGGTTCTATGATTCCTGCTTCTAGCATTTTGTCAAGCTTAATCATCACTTTCTCCTTATATTTAGGGTTCAATCTGTAGGGTATCTGTTTGACTAGCCTAACATCTGGCTTCAAAGGGATCCTCATCTCTCCCATAGGCCCTTTAATGCCCTTCATATCAGTGAACTTGGTTGGAAACAAGTCCTGATATCCATGCAATAACTCTGTGATTTTTTCAATAGTGGCAACATCCCAATAGTCTCCTACATTCATGAGCTTTAGTGTTTGCTCCATTCCAATATTGACTTTCTTGATCTTGATCAAATGTCCAATGAAAAGTAGATCAACTCCTGGTCCTTCTATGTCTCTTTGGCCTTCTGTTTCGGCAATGTTCACCTTCCTAGGATCATCGTCTTCGTCAGCATTGATGTTGTAATAGCCTTGCAATTTCTAGAGAGGTGCAGTCCATTTGTCCTCTTCTTGTTCCAAGGGGAGGCTAGGTGCCTCCTCAAATACTTTCTATCTTACAATCTGTAACGCTTGATCTACTGAAGGATATTGACTTTCAAATAAGAAGGTAGTTACAAAATTATGAGTCATACCTTCCCAATCTGCAGTGATGAGGCATAGTTCTGCTTGAAGATACCAGTTGATAGGGGTCGTGTCCAGCGTGTTAATGAATTTGTGCACCCACTGCTCTTGAGGAATGTTTCTCCAGGCTTCCTCGCAACTGTGAACATGGTCCTTTGTACAACTTCGACCTCTGTACCTAACTTCGCAGTCTTCTACTTGTGTTGAGAACCGCGCTATCATCAAAGTACAACATTGTGCCCAATCTGTAATGTCATGTTTGTGTGTCCCCCACCATCTTGTTGGTGTTGATTTCAAGGCCTCATCCATTTCCAACAATCTTTGTTGGGTTGGTACAATTTCTTCAAAGTCCAACAAGAATGATTCTAACTGATTCAGACCATCAATGGTGGGTAAGTTACTCACTGTTGTGTCAATCCAGCAAAATTCTATGGTTAATCTAGCACATCTCCTTGTAGATACTTCATACATTTTGTTCTACCATTTTTCCAGTGCTTCTTCTGAATCTGATGAACAGGCACTGTCACTTCGCCAACTTAGGCTCCCATCCTCTATAGGATTAATGTAATCCTGATGTCTGGCTGTTAATTTGTATATGTTTTTGAGTTCATATGCGTGGTCTTCTTCTCTAATGGGTTATGTGTATCACTGACCTTCATTGGAATCTAAAGGTGTAATGACCCTGAGGCCATCTCCTTCAAACATCATTCATCTTTTCTTTAAATCCAAATAAATTCCTAATAGCATAGGGTAAGGACAGTTATTATCAACTATCTCAATCACCTCAAAGTTTGCAAATGTCCTTACTCTATCGATGTCCATAGGGACATGTTCCAATCTTCCAAAGGGGCTCATAGCTTTCTGATTAGCCATCCTAAGCCTGATAGAGGAATAGGTCAATTTAGGTTTTCCCATAAGTTCCCAAGTCTTCTTCGTCATGACATTGACCTCCGACCCTAAGTCGAGGACCACATAATCTATATCATACTCTCCAATCTGAGCATTCAGGTGTAGTTCCTTATTTTTCCTTCTCCTTTTAGAGACTTGGTGTACTTCTCTATTCAGTAAGGGATATATCTTTCCTAGCTCATACTATCTGATTAAATTTTGTAGCTCTGGTACATCGTTTTCATCCTGAATCAACTTAATGCAAGTATATAAGAAGTCCATGAGTTTGCTTACCTGGTTTCCTTTTTTCGGCAGAGCAGACTGATCGAATGCCAGAGGCATTCCATATTCTCTCACTTCGGGTCGTGTCTTCGATGAAGAACCTAGGTCTCTCCTGAATTATTTTCTTGCCTCCTTAAAGATTTGTTTTTCTTTCTTTGCATCAAACGTTTGTGTCTTTTTTGTAGCTTTCTTGACTCCTTATTCTTCTGTAGTCTTTCCCTGGGTCACTCTGTCTTCTCCTGTAATAGTGACTCTAGTGATAACAGAGACTCTAGGGTCCTCTCTGTGAGGTTCAGCATATATCATTTGCACTTGAGGGTTCTGCTAAGGTCCTCGTCTCTCTTGAAGTTTGGCTAGTAGTACAGGAAATCTTCGATAACATGTTCGAATGAACTATAGTAGCTGCAAGTAGTACAAGGGTTTTGACAGTCCCTTGTTAAGTGTCTTGGTTGTGCACAGTTGTAATAGATGATCTGTCATCGAACTCAACCCATACCTCCTCCTCATCCTCTTCCTCTGAATCCACTGCGAGGGTTGAAGTTTCCTCTTCCTGGAGAATTGTACTGCGTAGTGTTTCCTTCTTGATGTACTTTGCCTTGAATTTTGTATATATCCCTTGACCTTTCATGCATGAGGTCATAAGCCCTACAATCTCGATCATCATGCCCCATGGACTTATAGAACGTGCAATACAGATTTGTGGGTGTTTGAACGTATTTTTGCATGTAATAACACTCACCAGGGCGGTGTTTATTTCTACATACCTCGCCCTAGGGTAGGGTGACTTGCTTCAAGGGAATTGGAGCTCCAGAGGCCAAGTATTCATGAAATAGGGGGCAGTGTTCCTTGTCGTGGCCTTCTGATTTGCATCTGATACACCAAATGTCTTCTCTCTTATCTTTTCCCTTGTCTTTCTTCATATCTTCGACCTACAGAGACAAACTAGTTAACTGGCTCAAGACTTGACTCATACCTAAGTTGGATTCTCTCATAGGGGTTGATTCTAACTTCATGGTGATCTCCAGTGCCTCAGCCTATGAAGCAATATTCTGTTGCATCAGAGGAACTCTAATGTGTGGTAAAAGGGCAGCGATGAACCATTCCTTGTTCTACTCATCTGGAATCTGAAAAGTCAACCGGCCTGTTAAGGTCTTGAACCTCTGATCAAATTTCCAAACAGGTTCAGCTACCTTCTGCTTGATCTCTTTCATCTCCATAATACATTGTGACTCCGATTTGGGTTTCTTGAAATTTTCAATCAACGCATTCTTGATCTCATTCAGTGGCTTAGGCTGTGCAAGTCCTTGGACAAGCTTCATGTACCAGCATAGCGCACGATCCCTTAGGGTAGTACTAAACTAAGTTCTTTTAATAGCTTCATCAGTGACATTCTTAATATTCCATATGGCTTCACATAGGAACCAGTGCTGATCAGGATCTTCATATCCATCTCCCCTAAAGATAGGGAGCCTCATCTCATCTTCCATAGAGCTTCCTAGGTTTTCTGTCTGAGTAAATGTTGAACTACTAGTAATAGTACTCTGAGGACTTTGGTGACTCTAACTATTCTAATTGCTTAGTGATGTTGAAATAACAGGAGGAGTAATAGTACTTACTTCAATAGTCTGCGCAGTTCCTGATGATTCTGGCTCTTCCCAACAAGGTTCTTCATCTTCCCCTTCCTCTGCCCTAACGGATTCTAAATTCTCTTCATTCGTCAGATCTGCCTCTTCTCCACTATAGAAACTTTCATCCCTGTAGTTCTTATTAAACAGGTTCGCAAGAGGAACTTCTATGAACGCTCTCCCACTGCACGTATGTCCATCCTCTGTGTCGATGCCATTGTCCGAGTTTTTGAACATTATCCTTTTCCGATCCGACCAACTGTTGTATCTTCAAGATGTTCTTCTCATGTAATAGCATCTTGATCCTCAAATTTAAAAAGTCTAAAAAATTTCCTCTAGGTCCCTTAAAGAAATATCTCTCGGCCTGGCTATATGACTCTACTCTATCAATAGAAAACTTAGTGATGTACCCTCCAATGGTGATGTCAAACCATTGATCTACTTCTCTTGACGCGGCATTATCAACTCTCTTGACCTTCTTGATCAACGTCGACTTCCAAACCAAAGGAGGTCTAGATCTAATCTCAAACTGGGTATCTTCTAACCTAGATAACCACTCATATAGCTCCTGATGGATTCCTCCAAAGAAAATCTCATGTATATCGGTAAAGATATATCTTCCTAACCAATCCTCTGTACTAAGATTAGGGTTTGTGTTTTGGGCTTCAGCGAAGTCCTTTTCTTGATCCTCTATCCACTTTTGAATCTCTATCTTTGATGGAAACCACCTTGACATTCCCTCAAGAAGATTTTGGTCCCAGCAACGAAACCATTTGTTGGCACAAGGGTAGACCCAGGGTTCAACTCCAAGAGAGCACCAACAAGCCCTAACTACTGGCCCTTTCGGCAACACCTGCGAGGCAGATGCAGTCTCACCCGAAGTAGCTATGAGGGGGTTGCAGGACAGAAATGTCTACAACCAAAGGGAATACCAAGTGGATCCAAAACAAGAACAACTCAACATCTATATATTGAATCCCTACTTAGATCTACTCCGCACAACTTTCAGCAGATCTAACATAGTAATGCTATAACATTATATCAAATGACAAAGAACACAACATCAATCACACACAACACAAAATATACGTGGTTCACCCTCTCTCTAGGGATGCGTCCACAGAACTGTGCTTTATAATATATTAAGGTGAAGCATATAGTTGTTGTCTGCTCTCTTAGCTAGCAAATCTTCTTCTTCTTCTCTCTCTTTCTCTTCCCTCCCTATGCACCCAGTTGTAGGGTAGATATTTGCACCCAGCTGAAGATATTACAATAAAGACTGCTCTCACAATACAATACTTTTCTCTCAATAGAAATCTCTCCTCATAACACAATCTCATCTAACCCATCCCAGGTCCTCTTGACCTTTATTTATACCTTACAATATCTCACAGATAGCCTTAGTTCAAGACCTAAGTGTCAAAAGCCTATATACCAAAACCTTAGGTGTCTAAAACCCTAGGTCAACTTGACCAGTGTTTTCAAGGCTTCGCCAGCCTGTCTTTCCCTCCTTCTCGCGCGGTGCTACAAAGCATCCAATGGTGGATTTTTTCGCTTGTTGAGTTGTCCATGATCTGTCTTCCTTGCTTATCTATCATCCTTAATCTTCTCATCCAATGGCTTAATTTCTCTTACTTCGCTCTGTCTTTTCTTCTCTTCTGCTCACTTTGACCCAGTAACAGTCACTGTGTCTTCTGCGCAATTCATGTTTCGCCTTTTCGTCCTTGATATTCGCTTGTTTCCATAACCAAGGGCCAAAAATTATCTTTGAGCAGTAACCATGATTATTTTCCCTATCATTTTATCATTTTTCGCTCAATACAAACCCCTCGCATATCCCAGAACCTTTGTTCACCCCCTGCTCATTGATAACAATTAAACAATTTGTATGGATTGGATTGCATGAGTCTGATATGTTGCTGAGACAAAATCTATTTCATATTTTTAAAGAGTTATCATGTATGGTTGTTAAAATGACTATTTTCTAATCAATCATGCATGCAGGAAAGAGATTTTTCAGCCGAGGTAGCCATGTAAGAGGCAATCGAGGGAGAGGGAATTGGAACAGAGGCCAAAGAAGGCCAAGATTCTCCATACGCTTTGATGTTGACTCACAAGATTTAGGACAGTTATTTTAGGCCAGATTTTTCAATTGGATTGGGCAAGGTGTGGTCCAACCTAGGCCTGAAAGGCCTCCCTTCCAAGCTCCACAAGCCCCTGGTATTCCCGTGCCCCCTCATGTCTCATTACAACCCAAGGTTCCCTAAAACAACTGATGGAAAGAGATTTTCCACCCAATAGTCTCCCAACATCATGTCTAGCTCAATTTGTCCTTACCTTCTCCCCCGCCTAGCAATCAAAATGTCCAAGCAGCCCCTACCCACTCACCAGTGCAATCCTCTCATGCTAGCAAAAGATTGAAAATCAAGGCCCACCATGCCCTTGACAAAGGAAAAGCCATTGCTGCCCCTTCCTCACCCTGTAATGGCTCTGATAAATCTGTGTCTTCCCGGATGCATTTGAGGGATGATTGTTCCCATGTGATCAGTGAGATTAGGCCTAAAGGCTCAACACAACCAAAGGAAAATTCAGAGAAATCAAAGGGTAACAACAACAATCAAGGAAATATTGCATCTCAAAGTGGAAAATATGGTTTGTGATTTTTATTTTATTTATTATGGATGACAGTTGACTTCAGAAGTTTTGGACAACATGTTTTCTTTGGATATATGAGTAATACATTTTTTGGAAATGATTTCAAATATCAATGAGATAAATTGTCAAATGTGAATGTGATGATGGGAGCCACAAGGAGGGGTGTTTTGCTTAATTAACTAGTTATGTTATGATTGTTAAGAGCTAAAGGGAGTCACAAGGGGTCCCACCTACTGGTTATTATTTATTTAAAACCCTTATTATGATTTATTACTCTTCCCCGCCTAACTTAAAGTTAGTTGAGATTTTAGTTAACTTAACTAATGAGGTATTTAAACTACTTCAACCAATTCTAATTTTCTTAAAGGAAAAGAAAAAGGAGGAACAAGAGGGGGATATAAGGAGAAGCATACTAAGGTTTTCTCTTTGAGTTTATGTTGATATATTTCATTTTGCATTCATTCCTTAATTTATCACAAGCCTAATTCTATTTTATGATAGGAGGGTCTTATTGTAGACAACAAAATTCAGGGCTGAATTGCATTATTCAGACACTTGTTTTTCAGAGGTGTTGATCTATCTTTGATAGTCTGTGTAGACTTGTCTATTTGTGGATTAGTTTTCATGACTGACAAAGACTATTGTGCAGAGTCAAGTGGTAAGCAATTTGTGGCAAGTTGATCCATCTTTTAGAGTTCAGTTTTTGATATTCTGTGAGAGGTCCTTTTGTATGTTCCATCAGGGATGTCTAAGTTTGACTTTGGTCTGAAATTTCTGTACGAAATTTTGTAAAGGGAATGACTCTTTGGTGAATTGGAATGAAATAAAGGATTTATTTATGTCTCGTCTGTCTTGATTATCATCTTGGTGTC
This sequence comes from Picea sitchensis, assembly GCA_010110895.2. Taxonomy (NCBI): domain Eukaryota; kingdom Viridiplantae; phylum Streptophyta; class Pinopsida; order Pinales; family Pinaceae; genus Picea; species Picea sitchensis. The sequence continues at coordinate 8,081 of SNQJ01S0144905.1, forward strand.
TTTGCTTTTGTCTCTACATTTATTTCAGAAACTGTTATATTCAGAAAATCATACAAATAGTGAATTTCCATCAAGCTTTTAATTATAAAAAGACTAGCCTAAGAACTTGTAATCAATAATTATGAGTTAGAATGTTATTTTTGTTGGCTATAAACATAGGGTGATATTCTCGTCTATTCTTCTTTAGCCAAGTAGAATCCAAAAATGCTTGAGTAAGATCATTTCATATCTTTTCCTCAATAGTATTCTTCCAACTCTTTGATGGACGATTCCATTCGTCTTAGATTTTTTCAGAGAACACTTACAGGTGTGACAGCCAAATGGTATATTGAATTGTTGTATAACTCCTTTGTCGACTTTAACTCTCTTACCATGGCTTTCCTAACACATTTTCAATTGTATATGTAGTATGAGACCGGTATAGAGCTTTTGACATCACTCCAAAAATCCTCTTCCACCCACATATCTGATCATATTCATGAGTGGAGGTGGTGAAGATGGTTGATTAAGGCTCCCATTCTTGACCAAATCCTCATGGATTGGTTTACAAAGTTTCTCTTGCCTCCCATCGCCCATGATGTTGCTATGGGAAACATAGTTATCGAGGAGCATGCTATCAGCCGTATGCAGTATTTGGAATTGGTTTACTCCCAATCCGACACACTTTACGTTCTGATCCCTAATTCTCCTCGTCCATCGAACGATCCTCCTAAACCTGCTTCGGAACCTAGTTTTGTTCCAAACACCACAACTACTTCCACTCCTACTCAAACCTCTAAGATGAATGCAGTCCAATCCACTTCATCTCAGCAACCAGGAGGTAAGAAAAAAAACAAGGGAAAATCCACGAAGCCTAAATCTCATTGTATGATTTGTGAGGAAGACCACTACATGAAATACTTCGCTCATCAAGGGGGCAAGGGGGCAATGCAACTCATTTGGTTGCAAAAAAACTTGCCCCTCTGCAAGGGGGCAATGCAACTCATTCCCACCATGGGGATGATTTCACAAGCACCTTTGAGGTGTACATGTTTAAGACGGTTAATGTCACGATTCAAGCAAATACTTTTGACACTCCTCTAGGTGATCAGAACCCTTTCAATTCGAAACTGATTGTGTTTAATATGGAATTTCTCTAGGAGAGACTCTCACACCACCAAGCCTTCCAAATTCAAATTTTGGGTGGTCGAAAGAACTTCCATTGCACTATTTTGGATGAGGGAGCCTCCACCTATGTCATGTATTTGCCTTGTTGGAAATCCCTTGGTTTTCCTGAACTTACTCTGTCTCCTATAACCTTGGAATGATTTGATGGGTGTGGTTTCCAACCTCACAGACTCTTGCAATATTTCGCTATGACATTGAAGGGTAAAACCATTTCAGTCATCATCGAAGTGGTTGACACACCCATGGATTATAACTTGTTACTTGGTTGTAGTTGGTTTTTTGCGATGACTATCGTTGCAACTTTGGTGTTTCACATCTTACAATTTCCCCATCAAGGAAAAATTATCAATGTTGACCAACTTGAGTATACAACTCCAGATTGCCACAATACTACAATGAATGATATCCCTTTTCTAAGAGCGAGAGTATGTATTCTTAAGGATTTTGTGCCCATAACGGTTATTCTCTTTCTAGCTCCCACCACCCCAAGGGTTACCACATTAAATATGATTTCGACTGAGGTGCGACAATCCTTAGAACTATTTGATCCTTTGGGAGTACCTGGTCTCGTCGAGGATAGTTCTTTTCTTGTGCCAATATCGCTAAAAAATGAAATAGATTCTAACAAGCATAGTTCATTATCTCTGTCAAGGTTGTTAAAAAATGAAATAGACCCCCCTCCATTAAAATCGAGTCTTATTCTGGATCACGTGCTTGAACCTTCTTTTCCTCCATATCGTGAAAATGTTCCCATTAGTAACCAGATGCCCAAACGAGAAAATAAGAAGAGTTTCCAGAGGAAACGACACTTGGGGGGAAGGTCTCTAGCCTCTAGACATCAAGATGGATCAAAACTGCTAGCTTCTATCATGCAAGCTAGAGGCAAACCACCTCAGGAGAGACACACTGCTAGGAATAATCCTCATTCGAGGGTTGTCCCCATCATGATGTAGTAACTCTTTCCAGGAATGAGCTTAGAATTTGTTCTTTCTCGTGCTCGTTAAAACATGAGAACAGGTTACCGAGCATATTTTTATATATTTTTTGAACACGTAAAAGCTATACAAAAAAGGAACTCTTTGGAGTCTCCTTTAACCTCTTTTCAAATTCCCTAAACATGAAAATATTGTTGAGTGATCTTGCTTCCTTTCACACTTGTTAAAAGATTTGAAAAGGAGTCTTTCGAGTGGTATTTTATCTCTTTTTCGGCCTTGTGAGACTAATTATGAAAAAGGAACACTCTAATCAAGCATGATTAAAAGAGTTATCCTCTATATTGTTTTACACTTTTTTCAGGCTCGGGAGAGTAAACTTATGAAAAATTCGTCCATGGAGTCGCCTTTAAGTTCTTTTCAAACTCTCTAAATGTGAAAAAACATCGATTTTACCTTCTCTTGTATCATAAAACTATACATCGAAGGACCTATTTGAGTCTAATCTCCAGGACTCATCTGGGAACAAACCACTCCTTCCTAGGGTTCGTTAAAAATACTCTGAAGGAATCATCTGAATGACGAACTTATACCGAGCAAATTTTATCCTCCTCAAGCTCATTAAAAAGAAAGAGGTAATCATCTATCTGGCTAGGGGGGAAATTAAAGTGGTTGGGAATCCTTTATGGCATCTATTTTCGCCCTTGAACATGACACATGTTTACATCTCGTTTTACAGTTTGGTAATCCGCTTGTCTCTTTGTCATACCAATTCCATGTGTCGCCATGATTTTTGATCTAGTCGAAGAGTGCTCTTATCTCCATCACATTACATTCTTGGCACTTGTCGAGTCAATTCTGTCGAGTCAGTTGCCGTGCCTCATCATGTTCAAGGGAAGTTTCACTTCAAACCATCCATTTGTAGTATTACTAGTTTCCAATTCTTGTGTCAGTCCATACTCATTTAATTCACCATCTTACATCACTTTCCTATGTTATTTCCGTGTCGATGATGGGGGATACATCAAGGCCCTCCTTCAACAAGTATTTTCCTGTCGACTTCAACACATCATCCGAGAATTAGACTTAGAAACCAGTGTTAGAAAAACAGGATCACGGAGCAATAAAATAAAACAAATGCGGAAATAAAACACAAAACATACACAATACAATAGAGACATAGATATACGTGGTTCACCTAGTGTGGGCTACGTCCACCAGAGAAATTTCCAGGTCCTTCCTTTTTATTATCCATCAAAATGAAGGGATGCAACCTACATCTCAACTGTAGTAACTTTATCTTCTTCCTCTCACAGTCTCCTCTCTTATAATACAATAATCACACACATACACATCTACAATACAACTGTCAAGTATCTAGAGTGGTAGTGGGGGGCCCGAAGGGCCCATAGTGATAATAGTGGAGGCCACTCAATGTAAGGTGGACTAGATCCACTATATTATTAAATAAATCGCACTATGGTAGTTAGATATAATAAATGTAAGACTTACTAGAAGGTTCTACTTCTATAAGGTTCCTCCTATAGAATGTTCTTAGGTGATGGTAGAACTATATAAAGGGGTTCAAGCAATGTAATTAGATATGAAGAAAAGTATTAAATTTGGATATGAATTTCATTAGGAGGTTTCCCCCTCAAATAAGAAAGTGCACAGGAGAGGATCCCTTCCATAATAGGATCCATTGTATGGTTTTGCCCTACCTCAAGGGTTTTCTATAACAAAAGTGTGGTTTCTTCTATATTTCTCTCTAGATCTATTGTGTATTCAGTATTTGCGATGATTATATTTGTATATCTACTCAGGTACTTAACAAGCGGTATCAAATCACTTTCCTTGGAAAAATGTGTGGGCAATTTTTTTATTTTTATTTTTTGCATATTTTTTCGGAGAAGAAAAATTGGGTCGCTACATTCTAGACAATTTATGTATATTTTTGTGCAAAATTTGTAGAAACGGGTTGTATATTTGAGTTCCTCTCAGAAAATCACCCAATTTAAAAAAAAAAATCATCCGAAACGGAGTTTGAGAAGTCAAGAAATTTTAAAATCTACAATTTTCTGGGTTTTTTCAGGGACGGCTACACAATTTTTTTATTTTTGTATCTCCTAGAGGCCGAATTTGCTAAAAAAATTACAGATCTAAGTTCCTCTTTCAAAAATAGTTGATTTCAAAAAACAAATCACCCAAATTGGAGCTCCGGAAGTGAAGATATCGTTGATTTAAAATCAATCATTTTGGGGGGTTTTGTGATGGCAACAAGATTGCAGAGTTCATAACTTTGCACAAGGTGTTCAGATTGCTACCAGATAAATTCTATTGGATATATATTTTAATATTTTTTTTTTTACATTATATGTGGTTTTTCCAATGGATATGCACTCTCAACTCATGGAAATTCTATGAAAGGTTGAATCCCTCAAAGCCGATATGCATGACCACCAGCAAGGCATCAAGGCTAGTCTACACAACCACACAGAAAATTATCATAATATTCAATGGTCATTGGGTATCCTACAAGAGGGATATCTTATGGAAGACATCAGTGATGAATATAATCAAGAAGTATATGCTTGGTATGATTTTGAGGTCGATTGTGATGCTTGGTATATGGATAGTTCTCATTTTTTGCATGACAACCACTTTCATGTTTTTTGATGACTCTACTCCACCTTTTGTAGAGAACATCAATGTGATAAATCAGGAGCCAATTATGATTACTAGTGTCCATCCTACATATTATACAGTGGTATTATTCCTTCCAGATTCAACTATGACCCTTTCCCACTATGTGGATGGATCTTCTTATTTAGATTCACATGACAGGTGTCAGTCTTTGGAGCATAATTTTCAGTTGGTTATTAGGTTCCAATACCTTCTGCATGGAGTTCACATGAGCACTCGGACATGGGACCCTATTTTAAATAGGTGGTTGGACTACTTCAGCATGGTGGCTTTCATTTCTACATGGGACCCTGTTTCTCTAGTCTACTTCAGCACTATGGTCCACATTTATCCATGTGACCCTGATATATGGTTGTACACCCTCATAATGAGTGTTGAAGACAATGCTTTCATAAGGGGGATGGAATGTTAGGTATCTAGAGAGGTAGTGGGGGGCCCAGAGGGCCCATAGTGATAATAGTGGAGGCCACTCAATCTAAGGTGGACTAGATCCACTATATTATTAAATAAGGCCCACTATGGTAGTTAGATATAATAAATGTAAGAGGACTTACTAGACGGTTCCTCCTCTAGAATGTTCTTAGGTGATGGTAAAACTATATAAAGGTGTTCAAGCAATGTAATGGGATATGAAGAGAAGTATTGTATTTGGAGATGAAGTTCATTAGGAGGTTTCCCCCTCGAATAGGAAAGTGCAAAGGAGAGGATCCCTTCCATAATAGGATCTATTGTATGGTGTTGCCCTACCTCAAGGGTTTTCTATAATAAAAGTGTGGTTTCTTCTATATTTCTCTCTAGATCTATTGTGTATTCAGTATTTGTGGTGATTATATATTTTATATCTACTCAGGTACTTAACAACAATTCCCTCATAAAAGAAGGCTTCCTTCTAGGGAAAAAATCCCTAAAATAACTTCTACCATCATATTTGCAACCTTATAATGAACAGTCCATATTGACTACGAAATTACAATATTTTACAAGGCAATTTTCCCCAATATTTCACTTCTGGGGCGCTTCCCCCGAATCCTCCGCCAAGGGGGGGCTACAAAAATTTTCGCCACCCCCCCTGGACCCCCCTGGCAACAATTGTGGGGTTAGGGAATGGGGTCCAAGAACGGCTGAAAAAAACATCTGAATCAGGAAGATAATCAAGCTCCACAACCAACAACCAGTTAGTACCTTGGGACCTGCATGCCTCAATGGCAAGCCTCCTCACTTTCGAAAACATGTTTACATCATTAAAATTTGATCAAATGATTCCATGAATGTTCGACCTCGGCTCATTTATTCACATTCACTGGAATGTACTAGGGTACCTTGGGAGTCATTAACATCATTGTTGATTTCCCTCGCACTTGTTAACGATTTACCTCAATGATCGGTAATCAAGTGGTTTCTACCATGTTCAACATCAAATCATATATTCACATGACTAGATTTGTACCACATCAGGATTGGGATGAATACCCTAGGTTGAGCATTCACTCTGTTATCTACTTTGCCCAGGCTATGAAGGAGATCATTTGAGCATGTTGATATATATAATGTTACATAGATCCACTTTGTATTGAACTATGGCTATGTTTTTTCATCTAGTATCTCCACTATGTATTTTTCATGGCTGTGACCAATTCATTTCATGGAGGTATGGATCCACATTGTATCTCTGGTGGCCATATCCTTAGTCAGTGTTTTCATGGATCCGCAGTGTATTGGTCGGTGGTCGTGCTTTGAGTCATCTCGTATTCTGAGCATAGGTATGCCTGCCTCGGAAATGGAACATATATTAATAATGTTTGATGATTGTTTGCATCTTCTTCCATATTCTCCTACTCCAACATCCTTGCATTGAAGAATTTGTAAAGTGTTTCGGCCATCATTTTCTCTTCTGACCTCACACTTTAGTGGGAATATGTTACACATCAAAATTCCACACTTAAGTATCTCACCTTAAGTGTCGCAAGTGTCTTCAAGTGTCGTATGCACCTTGCTAAGTGTCGCACACATTTTTCTATGTGTTTCTATGTGTTTTCTCACATTGACACCATCAAAGAACATTTGTCACAATCTCTAGTCAACGTGGAGGAGAAATATATCATATGAAGGTAAAAATACTATGTGCACATGAATTATTCATTATTATTCATAAAAAAAAATAATAATTTAGTGTGAGAATCCACCTCACATTTAGTTTCCTAATCTCAAGGAGAATTTGAGAGTCTCATGGATGGTTGAGAGATTTCTCAAACCAAAATCCTAATTTGGTGGATCTAGAGAGATATTTCCTCCTTAAAATCCTTGAGAGATATTTTCTCCCTAAAATCCTTGAGAGATATTTTCTCCCTAAAAATCTTGGAGATCCCATTTTAATGGATCTAGTGAGTGATCTTCTCCATGGTGGTTAAGCCTCCAAATCCTATATAATGAGGGCTTTTCATGGTGAAAGGGAGACAGAGAGATATATCAAACTTATGATCTTGGGATTTATGTGAGGGTCTAGGCAAGGAGAGCTTAGAGGAGTTGCAAATGACATCATTTGTGGTCTGTAAGTTTTATTGGTTCTCATTTAATATACTCGGCCTATTTCCTTCGAGTGTTTGTTTTCATGTGCTTGTCTATTTTTGACTTAATTTACATAGATGAATTTTCTTTGTCTAATTCATTAGAGTAGGAGATAGTCATGTGTTTCTCGATGTTCATTGCAGGTACAGATTTGCGTCAAGAGTGAAGATCAAGCTCATAGATTGGAGTGGCTTGGAAAAATGTCATAAACGAAGTGCATCATACTTCCCCTCCTTCTCTCTTTTTCAATAGAAAAAATAAATTTATAGGAATTACAGTGTCCAAATGTAATTTTTTGTCTTGGTATAGGGGTCTGTAATCCAAGGGAAATTTCACATGTCTGCGAGAGAATATTTTCATAACAATGATGCAGGGGGCTCCTGTCATGCTAGATATGATAATGAAAGTACAACTTAGATGTGGCATACAACTTAGATATTATGCATTGGAATCATGCTAGATATGCCATGCTAGTACATATTAGAGATGATCATAAAACTTAGAGATGACACAGGGAGGCACTGATTTACATCATGCGAGTACAACTTACAGGTGGCATGCAACTTAGATATGATGCATTGGCATCATGATAGATATGTCATGCTAGTATGGCTTAGAGATGATGTAGATGATACTCCAGATCACATCAGTACAACTTAGATATGATGCATTGACATCATGCTAGTACGGCTTAAAGATGATGCAGTTGATGACATTATTGATGTAGGATGATATCAGATGATATCATTTGATTGTTGTGGAGACTGTATGTCTCTAGACAATAGCTATATGCTATTTTTGTGGATGTGTTCCACTGGTAGTGAGTGTGTGTCACTGGTTAGTAGCCATGTGCTACTAGGAGTGGTTGTTTACCAATGGGCAGTAATTGTGTACTACTATGGATAGACACAATTGTGTTCTATTGGATGGCATTATAGCAGTTGTATGCTACTATCTGATTTCCATGGAGACTACCACTAGTGTTGGCGATGATTTCCAACTAGATGGATAGTCAGTGTGTTGGTGGACAGACATTCTCTAGGCAGAGAATGGTCCAGGAAGAATAGATTGCTGGTGGACAGACATTCTCCCTATGGAGAATGGTCCAGGTTGACATATTGTTAACATATCATGGACTGGTATTTTCCTAAGGTACAAATTGTATCTTGATTAGGAAAATGGTTCAGGGAAGATATTATCCTGAGGCACAGCTATTGGCACAATCAGGTTGAATAGTCTTCCCCCTAAGGACATGACGTCATGATTAGGGTGGTTGATACAAGACTGATATTTTATAAGGAATATGGGTAGAAATTTATCTCTATGGTACATATGACTCTATTAGAAAATAGTCTAAGACTGACAGTCCTATAGGAATAGTCTCTGTATCCCATGGCGTGCATTTCAACATCTATTGGGACAACTATTCCTCTAGGATGTATGTCCAGATCAAAAGAATCATCCCTATATCACTCGTTTGATTTGGTGACTCATGCGAGACAATTTGATAAGTGCGTTGAGTTCAACACATGAATTATTCAACATCATGCCCAATTACTCAAATGGAGTATGGCCTTGAGATATGATGAAAACGATGATGTATGTTGATGTCAAAATGCTATTAGACGATACTAATAGTGATGATGATTCTTGTGACTTGATCTGCATGATCATGAGATAGCATGTTTGGCTATGATGATGCTACCGATAGAATGGTATGTGTTTTCTCAATACCATTACCGTTAATAAATCCATAGCTAGGAGGGTGTGTTGATGTTACGGTAGCTGCAGGAGGTATTAACCTCCACATGTAACCTTTGACTAGAATGGAATATTCTGGAAGAAAGGGAAACCCTAAACAGATGTGTGAAAAAACTAGAAGACAAGTCATCCTAGATGAATAAATAATATTAGAATATTGTCTTCCAAAAAGACAAGTCGGCTCCACAAGAAAAAGATAAACAAAAAATATAATTACCAGAAAGTCAAGTCGGCCCAACTAGAAAAGTCACTGGATAGATTAATATAAATAGAGGATGTTTTAGATCATTTATACACCCAGTCAGAGCACAAGTCTTGTGGAGAGCTGCAGTTGCAGCTACAAGAAGGAATAAGGGCATATGGTCATCTCTTGTTCTTGGTCTCTCTCTAGTGATATCAAGTGATATTCTTGGTGATTCTCTTGGTGATATTCTTAGTGATAATCTTGGTGATATTCTGGCTAAGTATGGCGCAATTTTGAGAGAGTATTGCAGCTACAACTGCTGCAATTGTGTATGGTACTTGTTCTGTGGATATGGAGAATCTCTCTCTTGTGTGCTACCCTTGGAGAAGGAGTGCTCTAATTTTATTGAGTTGTTGCTATAGTTAGCAGCTATGGTTTATCTGTTGGTTCTAGTATGGATTTCTGGAATAACTATGTCAAAGGTTAAAGGTGCTCGGGGGTGGCTGTGTTCCTACGGTTAGGTGACAATATTGTGATATTGTCTATGGTAAAATGAGCACATCGAATATTTTAACACCAAGTAGGACAAGATATAGACTTTTTTTATCAAGAATTTCATCAATTCATGGTGAATCATGTGTTGCAGAGGACTAGATGATGATGATAAAAAAGTGACCTAATAGAGATTTTGAGACAAGTACTCTTTAAGGAGTGTTGGAATTATTAACTCCTACTTGTCTTATAGTAATGTGTGATACTTTATTATACAAAAATATTGTGGTTATTATTGTATTGATCTTGTTATGAGGTAGAGTACCTGAATAGTTTGTTTTTAAGTTTTAGGAGCTTGTTAGATCTAATTGGATATGATAAATTCACTCCAAGTAGTTAGCTCCTATTTTGGTATGTGGTTGTGTTATAACCCTAAATTGCACCACACATGCTTACCAAGCATCAGGCCAACTCATATCCCTTCCTTGCCAAAGCCATGCTGAACAAACTCTTGAAAATCCTCTTAAATCAAGTGACACGCGCCCTAACCCACTACTGCACACGTTGGAACGTTGGCAGGCCTCTTACAGCACGAGTTTGAATGTTGGTAGGCCTACTACAGCCCGTGTTTACCTAACAAAGCACAAAAACAGGAAAGTTGCCGATGGGACAAAAAGCTATGGGTCAATTAACTGAAACTCCCAGCCATGCATGGCTGAGAGTTCGTCCAAAACCCTAGCTCCTTCTAGCCTACAAAAGAAGGGGTAGGGGTACTATTTGGAGGAGGAAAAACATAGCGAAGAAACTCTTCCCAATTGTCGAATCCATTTGTCCCAACCCTTTAGCCTTTCCTCAAGCTTAAGGAGAATTAATGCAAAGCAGTTGGAGGACAAAGAAGAGGAGGAGCCCAGGATCAGGATCAAGGAACGGTGGCCGATCTCTATCATTATTGTAAGTTGATTCATCTTGAGATTAATAAAAGAATACTTTTCCCGTCCCAATGCATGAGTTATATGTGGTTTTTGTAATTTATGCTTAATTTCTAACCCTCAAGTAGAAAAATAGCATGCATGCGTAGTGTTTTGTCTTGATTGCAGGTTTGTATTTGGAAGGAGCAGCGCAAGCAAGCAGACAAAGCGCAACAAAGGATCTACACCAAACATCAGTAAAAAGGTTAGTAGGTTCTTTCCATGTTTGTATGTGAAAAAGGGTTTTAGGTTTTGGGATGGTAGGTTAAAAGTGATTTCTTTAGGGTCATGATCTGCATGCAAGTCTAACCCTAGCTTGCTAGTTCGTAGGGTATTATTTCCCAACAACAGGTTGAGATGTATTTATACATGCATGTTACATTGGTTGAATATATCACTCAATACAGTTTTGATCTCAGTGGAAACCATGTCTAGTCTCCCATTTGTCTACATTATTTTCGTTAATGTTGATGTATCATTGTGTAGAGAGGCGCTTTCTATAGCCTAGTATGAAGGGGAAGTGTAATTTTGTGCTCTATGTGGAGTTGACATGCCTAGTATGAAGAAGAAGTGTAACTTTGTGCTCTATGTGGAGTTGACATGTAGCATTTAGAACAATATAAATATTAATAATAAAAAATATTTCAATGTCGACCTTAAATAAAAAACCAAAATAAATTTAAATGTGGAATTGCTTCCAAGTATAATACTAAAATAGTCAATTCTCGCTAGCTCAACTAGTTAAGTTGTGGTTTTTGTTTGTTAGGTGACCAGAGTTCAATACGCGTGACCAGAGTTCAATACTCTTACGATGTGCTGGTGTGATAGATATATATTAAATAGTTTCATCATAATTGTTTAAATGTATATAGTGCATATGTTTATCAAAACAATTAGAAAATCTAATAAATTTCTAATTTTTCATTTATAGATTTTATTGAATTTTTTTCTATTTATAAAATTATAAGTTTTATGTATCTCATAAATTAAAAAAATTAAATAGTTGAAGCTTTTCGCCTCAAGGATTGGATTCCTCTACACTATTTTTTGTTAATTCACATTCATTTTTGGAAACATGTTCTCCACAAAGTGATAGATTCCAATTAGAATAACTCTTGAATTATAGATGAAGTAGTTTTTACAAGATAAATGTTATTAATAAAAAAAATGTCAAATGCCCTTTGATCTAGAATTGCTTGTTGCACAACCTATTGCTTTAGTGGCTAAAATTTTGGGATGGAGGCTGCCAAACCAATTATTGGTTTTATCATAAAATATTCATTTATTTCCATCCAAAGAAATGGGAGTGAAAGTTGTACGATAAACATGTTCTCCACAAAGTGACATATTGCTAGAAGTTAGAATAACTCTTGAATTATAGATGAAGTTGTTTTTTACAAGATGAATGTTATTAATAAAAAAAAATGTCAAATTCCCTTTGATCTAGAATTGATTGTTGCACAACCTATTTGCTTTAGTGGCTAAAATTTTGAGATGGAGGTTGTCAAACCAATTACTAGTTTTATCATGAAACATCCATTTTTGTCCATCAAGAGAAATGGGAATGAAAGTTTTACAATAAGGATGCAATGTAGGATATATTACTCCAAGTGTGGCGATAAGTGAAAATCATGATGTGTCTGTGGCTATTATAATGAGAAAAATAAAACAGAGTTGGTCTAATAGATGAGTTTGTGTCTGGATCCTTGTAATATACTAAACTAAATTTTGGCTACATTATTTTATGCGAGGTGGGATGGAATAAGAAGACACAGAGTTGGGATTTGAAAAGTGGCCCCATATTCTGGGAATATGGTACTAAATACAAACTGGATTGAAATCCATGAGGTCCAAATTTATCGAATGTAGGGACAAGAGTGAGACAGTGTACATGATATTGAGAAACAAACTGAAAAAAAGAGAATGCAATGCAGCATAAAGAATTTTGAAGCAATCATGACATATAATAAAATTTAGCTTAGAATTCCATGCAGGTCGAAATTTATTGAATGTAGGGACCAGAGCGAGATAGGTGTACATGATATTGAGAAAAAAAGAAAAGAAAGAGAATGCAAAGCAGCATATTTTTTTTTTTTAAATTGATAGTTAGTACAATTGACCAATTTATTTATTGAAAGTAGGGACAAGAGCGAGACAGGTGTACATGATATTGAGAAAAAGAAAAGAAAAGAAAGAGAATGCAGCATAAAGAATTTAGAAACAATCATGACATGATAGTTAGGATAATTGACCAACTTCTTTATTGTAAATGTGAAATAAAGAATGCGAAGATGGAGTCTTCAATTAATGAGAAATTACTATAATGAAAAATCTATACCTACCAGATTTGTTAATTTTTCATCCCTTGTGATTACCGTACTCAGTGTGAATAGCCTTAGATTGTTTAATTTGAGGCATTTCTTAAACTATTTTAGGATAAAAGTTTCATGGTTTGGTTGTACATGCAATATAAATTGTAATGTATCATTTTTATTTTTTTCATTTAGCATGGTGATTAATCTAACCAGATCTTTTTCATTAGACATGCCACATTACATGTCTATATTCTACCATCAATGTCTCCACTTATAGTAGACATGCCATATTACAAGTCTATATTCTACCATCAATATTTCCACTTATAACAGTCATTCTCTAAGGTATCATCTACCCATGCCTTTGACTTATATGTGTTCGAGAATTTGATGAACAAAAATGCTAGAAAGCCATCAAGTTAATAACTGGTTTGAAATATATAATACTGTTAAGATTATGACAGGAGCTCACAACTCTTATTGGCATCAACGACATCTAAGTAAAGAACACACTAACTAGAAAAATTTGTGCTGACATTATCATCTACCCATGCTATTGACTTATATGTGTTCGACAATTTTATGAACAAAAATGCTAGAAAGCCATCAAGTTAATAATTGGTTTGAAATCTATAACACTGTTAAGATTATGATAGGAGCACACAACTCTTATTAGTATTAGTGAAATGTATGTAAACAATGCACTAACTGGCACAATTGTTGTTGAAATTTCAATGAGGAATCTAAATGCATGCAAGTGAGAATTCATGTGTGTAAGAGAAAGCCATCAAGTTAATAATTGGTTTGAAATCTATAACATTGTTAAGATTATGACAGGAGATCACAATTCTTATTGGCATAAGTGAAATCTAAGTAAAGAACGCACTAACTGGAACAATTGTTGTTAACATTTATGATCCAGGAGGATCTCGGTGGACACCCACATTTTCCAACTGGCTCAAAATAGTTTTTTGGAAACTTACTATTTTTAGCAGTTTTTCAGTTCCTGAACTTCCAGGGCAATTTTAATGGCCTAAATGATGATTTTTCGTGATCAAGCACCTCAATGATGGTCATTAGATTTCATTGAGCCCACTAAATGAAGTTCCTTCTCAATACATTTCCAACAAGCTATCGTGTTCCCTAAACGAAGATCGTATGCAAAAGTTACGACCCCTGTAAGTTGATGTACTAACTTACCCCAATGGGGCCCACATGACTTTTGGTGCTTCATATCCTAGGGTTAGGTTTTTGGATGTCTAGGGTTTTTTCATTCATGTTTATTGTAAAAAATCCTTCAGAGCCTCATGGTACTCATCTTCTTGTGAAAGAGTGCATTCATCACATCTCTTCTTAGAGATAAGATGCCACCATTCTAGCAAGCTTGTTTTTATTTTGCATTTTATAGTTTTCAACATATTTCTTATTTCATAGAAGTCAATTTTAGTGTATATTTTTTATTTTTCACTGTGTCTCTATGTTAATATTATAAATCTGTGATTTCATTTCGTTCCTCTCATAAATCCGAAGCAGTGGTATCAGAGCGGTCTGCTCCTTTTCAATTTTTTTAATGCATGTCCCTGACGTGGCCTGGGTATAGAGAGTTGGGTATCGAGCTTGTTTTTATTGAGGAAAAATTATCTTGCATGCCCAATAAACCATCCATGAAGGGAGAAATGAAATACAATGGGATAGGAGATCCTTTCAAAATGTTTCTCGAGGAAGCCCTTGAGTGACAGAGGAACGATATGATGGACAACTTTGCACAAATCCTTCGATGGCTGCCGACAATTGACGCATCCACCTCAATCAGAGGTGCCATCCATTCAAGGTACAAATCAAGTTTGATATTCCTATATTTGAAGGTCAAATATGTTGGATCATGTTGTCATTGATGCCAATGGTTTGATTATTTGGGAGATTGTTGGATCATATGTCA
>SNQJ01S0144905.1:23116-37395 GCA_010110895.2 Picea sitchensis
CAAAGTGCTTGAAAAGAAGAAATCATTATTTAAATGATAAAGTAAAGTGACAAAATCAAGAAAGAGTATTTAAATGATAAAATGAAGTGACAAAATCAAGAAGGAATATTTAAATGATAAAGTATTGGAGAACTTTCTATTCACGAAAAGTGGTTAACCCTAAAATAAGGAAAATAGGTTAAGTGACCTAGAAATGGGTTAAGTAACCTAAAAATGGGGTAAGTGACCTAGAGAATGAAAGTATAAATAAGATAGATATGGTCTCTTGTAGATCATCATTTTTGTGGATCAATGGAGAGCTTCTTGTGAATATCTTTTGGAGAGTAAATGGAGAGCTTCTTGTGAATATCTTTTGGAGTATTGATGGAGAGCTTCTTGTGAGAGAATCTTATTGGTATGGATCTCTTGAGCATGATTGAATATCTATTATGAGGAAGAGAGCGAGAGGAGGATCTCATGGACGCATCAAAGTTTCGGCAATGTTGGAGATCTTGACGGAAAAATTCTCGGATTCACAGAAAACCCTATTTTCTGATGCACATGCGGGCTGTCTGTGTATAGGGTACATGTACACGTGGGCTGGATGTGTATAGGGTGAGTGTACACGCAGGATGACTGTGTACAGGGAGCATGTAGTGGATAAAATCATGGAGATTTGTGTTTGACCTGATGCCAAGCTCTTGGATGATGAGGCCGGTTCCAAATCTGCATTCTATGGCCTCAGATCTATCACTAAGACACTGGTATGGTTACATTATTGTCTTTATGGATTCTATTGTTTGATGTGTTGTGAATGCTTAGGGAATTCTTGGTATGGATTCTATGATGTGGTTCAGCTTGGTTGATTTGGTTGATGGAGTGAGAAGTACTCTTTTGATTCAGTGGTGACATGATTGTTATGGTATACTAGTTGTCTATACATGATTGAGATAGCATTCATATTGATTTGTTGTGGAGCATGAGAAAGCTATTGGAGAGCTTGGATGTGTTGTGACTGGATGTGGGTCAGTTTGGATAGTGGAAGACAGAAGAGAAAGTGATTGCAGGTTGCAGAGGATTTGAGCATGTGAAGCAAAGCAAAACCCTAGTTGCTCAAAAGCATACACTTGTTTCATTATACACTAGCCGCGTGCACACGCGGACTGTAGTGAGCCAAGGCGCGTGCACACGCGGGATGCACTACATATAGGTCGTGTACCTGTTGACAGATTGATATCTGTTGAGGATTGTTGCCTTAGCTCAGTTGGTGTTGAGGGTGTAAGATGAGTCTTGCATTATAGAGCCGATGCTCTTGAAGAGTTGTACTCTATTCAGTTGCTGCTGATAAACCCCAAGGATTGTAGTCCATAATAAAAGGAAAATTGTACATACATCTTATGTTCCTTCTATTCCTTGTGATGATGAATTGTTGATGATATATTGTTGATATATGTTGCTAATATATGTTCACATCTAACTAGTTATAAATGACAACAATGGTTAATATGTTAATGGTGATTGTTAACTAATGGAATTTGTGTAAGAGAGAAGTTTTGGTAAAAAGAGCCCCACACCCATTCACCCCCCCTCTAAGTGTGGTAGGTGTGTCCAACAAAATATATGTGGATGTTGTGAAGGGTATTTTTCTGTCCACAACTTTTTCGATAGAGAAAATATTACACTTGCACTCCTCAAGGCCGCCCCCCATGTCAAAGATTGGTGGGAGTCTTTCTGTGAGAAAAATGAAATAGAGGGATCCACATTATTTTCAGTTGCACCCACTTGGGGTTCCTTTAAGGATGTTATTAAGGAACAATACTACCCTATTGGAAGTTATGACGACTTGTATACAAGATGGACCACACTGCGGTAGGAAAGAGACTAAACAGTGCCAGAGTTCACTAATGTCTTCCATACCTTGCGAACCAAGACGGGTATCAAATATTTCAAGCGACATATAGTTCTCAAGTACCGTGACAGTATGTATAGACACATCCAGATATAAATTGAGTTTTTGGACATCCCATCCTTGGGTGTGGCCTATCAACATGTCGTCAAAATCGAGTAGAAGTTGAAACAAAAGACGCAATAGTTTGGGTCTGGGAACCCCTCACAACAGAAGCAAGTCAAGGGAAACCCCAACCCGTAGAAAAAAGGACAGATCAAAGATGGGAAACCTCAGGAAAACTAGTCCAAGCTGCAAGAATAGAAAGAAAATGGGAAGATGAAAAAATATACTGAGAAGTGGTGCGACTTCCATAAGAGCCCCTCACATAAAACTGTTGATTTCCACTCAAAGTACTCATTGGTGGCTAAGGTAAAATCCTTTGGATCATATGCAGGTTCTAACTCTAAGTCAGAACTAGAAAAGGGGAGATGGATAATTGATGCAGAACCCAGTCCCACCGTTTCTACCCCCAAGATCCATCCCGATGAATCTGATGAGCTAGAAGAAGGCGAGCGCCTCTTTCTTTCATGGATGTGGGTAAAAGGAACTCCCCTGCACTTCATCGTTGATAGCGGTAGCTAGAAGAACCTCATCTTAGGAGAGGTCATCAAGTGGCTAACCCTACTGACAATGTCACACCCGTATCTCTACACCATCGGATGGATCCATCAAGGAAGTGATATTCGCGTCAGCCAACAATGTCGCCTTTCGTACGACATCAACCCATTCAAAGATGAGGTATTATGTGATGTTGCTCCCCTTGAATTTTGTGATGTTATTTTGGACCAACCGTATTTATGGAAACGTCATGTTGTATATGAGTCTAGGCCTCGCAATGGTATTACTAATTTCAACATGAAATTGTATAGGATTCTCGAGGTAGTCCCACCTAGTGTTATTTCCTTGATCTCTTCCAAGCAATGTAGGAAGGTCATTTCTCAGTCTAGGAATTTTTTCTTCTTCATGATTCTCTCTCAGAGTGAGAAAAAGGTTGCAGTCACATCCATGGCCTTCATGGCCGACCCCTTCATGCAAAAAAAGAAAGTGGATAAGGTCGTGGAAGAATACAAAGACATATTTTCATCACCTATTTGGGTACCTCTGCATTGTCAAGTCAAGCATCCCATCGATCTGACCCCCAATGCACTGCTACCCAATGGGATAGTCTATTGCCACTCTCTACTAGAAAATGAGGAAATCAAGCGTCATATTCAAGAACTACTCCACAAGGGGCACATCTGACCCAACTCATCACCTTGTGGAATCCCAATCATGCTAGTGCAAAAGAAAGATGCAACTTGGTGAAACTGCATTGATTACTGGGCCCTAAATAAATTCACAGTCAGAAACCAATACCCAATTCCATGAATCGAAGATCTCCTTGATCAGCTCAAGGGGGCCAAATACTTCAGTAAGATTGATCTAAATTCTGGCTACCATCAGGTACCAATAGAACAAATAGATGTATGGAAAACTTCCTTCAAGTCAAAACAAGGTCTTTTTGAATGGTTGGTCATGCCCTTTGGTTTGACAAATGCCCCATCAACTTTCATGAGGATGATGGATGATATATTGCGGCCTTTCACTAATTCTTTTGTGGTGGTATATATGGATGACATCCTCGTCTACAACAAGACTTAGGCAGAACACTTGTAGCATATCTAGCAGGTTCTACACACTCTACGGTAGCACAAGCTATATGCCAACTTGGAAAAATTCTCCTTCGGCATGGACATGGTCCAATACCTAGGATACATTGTTGATGCGCATGGTGTGCATGTTGATCCATAAAATATCCAAGTCATCTGTGACTAGCCAGCCCCAACCACGCTCACTGATCTTCAGAGCTTCTTAGGCCTTGCCAATTTCTATCACAGGTTTGTGTTGGGATTATCCCATATTGCATGGGCCCTCATCCAAATAACCAAGGGTGGTGGTAAGGAAAACTTTGTGTGGGGCCTATCCCAATAGAAATCGCTCGATGATCTGAAGCAGCGCTTGTGCTCCGCCCTGGTGCTTTCATTACCTGACCTGCAACAACCCTTTGAGATTGAGACATATGCTTCAGACTATGTTGTGGGTGCATTCATCACTTAGCACGACCACCCCATGGCCTATCATAGTGAGACACTATCATATGCCTTCTGTGAGTACCCTACTTACAACAAAGAAATGTACTCCATTGTGCAAGCCTTCCGCCAGTGAAGGAATTACATTCTTGGGAAGGAGACAGTCATCCACACTGATCATAAGTTTCTGCAGTTCATATAGACACAGGGTAAATTGCAGAATCATCGCCATCAGAAGTGGTTCACATATTTGCAAGAGTTCCACCTCAACATCAAGTATAAAACAGGAAGTACCAACCGAGTCGTTGATTGCCTCAGCCAACCTCCAGTCGCAGCACTCACTACAATGCTCAATTCTTGCGGCTACGATACCTCTGGATGGCCCCACCTCTATGAGATAGATCCTAAGTTCTCCAACACCTACCAGATGTTGGGCGCAAACAAAATTGTCACTAATTTCCATATTCAAGATGAGTTGTTGTGCAATCTGGGACATCTATGTGTTCCATCAAGAGAGCGAGCGAAGTTGATTTGGGAAGCTCACTACAGTTGGGTGGCAGGATACTTCGGCATGGAAAAGACAGTGGTAGTGTTTCAGTGACATTTCTACTAGTCGAAACTTTGGCAGAATGTCAACAAGTATATTCGGTCCTGCACTACCTGCGTTATTGCCAAACCAGACACTAAAAAACAAGGCATGTACACTCATATGCCTACTCCTGACAAGCCCTAGGAATCCATATCAATGGACTACATGTCGATCCTTCCATCCACCAAGCGGGGAAATGACAATGTTTTTGTGGTTTTTAATCGCTTTTCCAAGATGGCGATTATGGCTTCCTGCAAGAAGAGCATCACAGTGAAAGCCACTGCCAAGCTCTTAATTGAACAAGTGTGGGTACATTTTTGGGATCCCACAAACCATTATCTCATATTGGGATAGTTGGTTCCTTAGCATATTCTAGTCAAGCCTCTGGTCACTGCTGGACACCAAGCTCACCAAGTCCACTGCCTTCCACCCCCAAACGAATGGACAAATTGAGGTCGTCAACTAGATTATCATGTAAATCCTGTGCATGTACAATTCCAAGAACCCCCACACTTAGGATGAGAGTCTTCTATATGTTCAACACAACTACAATAGAGTCATGCATAGCTCAACCGACCACATCCCCTTTTAGGTGGGGTTGGGATTTCAACCATTGGGTCCCATGGATGTTGCACTAACCCTGGTGGCCACCCAGACAGACTCATTGCATGCTCCAACTGGAGCTGACAAAGCCACCCACTTCATTGAGTGGATCCATCACATCTACCAATAGGTTCAATATATTTTACAAAAGTCCAATTCCAAGTACAAGCAACGCCATGATCAACACCGAGTGCCACACCAGTTTTAGGTGGGAAGCAAAGTTTGGTTGCACTTGAAGAAAGAATGCCTTACAGGGCCTCATCAAAATCTTCATCCACTCTGTTATGGACCGTACACCATGACCAAGGTTGTGGGTAACAATTATTTTGAACTCAACCTTCCCTCCTTCCTTGGCTTGCACCCAATGTTCAATGTGGACCTCCTTCGACCTTATTTTCCAGCATTAGTGGACTCCTCAGAGATAGAAGAACAATTGACACCAACAAAGCTCAACCCTAACTACATGGGTTATGAATCCGTTGATCAGATCATGGACACACAAGTCAAGGGCACTCGCCAGCAGAGGATCCAACTTTAACGGGTTGTCAAAGAAGGGAAGCTCTTGCACCAAGGCAAGTGGCTCACCCAGAGCCAAATTCAATAGAAAATTCTTCATCTAATGGGGGAACTTAATGAAATGGAGACCATTTCTTCATAATGGGGGAGGATTGATCTAGGAGCATCTCAGTGGCCACCTACCTTTTCCAAGTGGCTCAAATCATTTTTTTTGAAACTTACTATTTTTAGCAGTTTTTCGGTTCCTGAACTTCCAGGGCCATTTTGAGGGCCTAAATGACATTTTTTCACGATCGAGAACCTCGGTGAGAATATAAGTATTAGACCAATCCCCCTAAATGAAGATCCTTTTCAATACCTTTCCAACGAGCTATCATGCACTCTAAAAAAAAATCGTATGAAAAAGTTACGACCACGGGAAGTTGATGTACTAACTTACCCCAATGGGGCCAACATGACTTTTGACACTTCATCTCTTAGGGTTAGTTTTTTGGATGTCTAGGGTTTTGGAATTCATGCTTATTGTAAAAATCCCTTCAGAGTCTCATGATACTCATCTTCTTGTGAATAAGCGTGTCCATCACATTTCTTCTCAAAGATAAGCTGTCACCATTCTAGCAAGCTTGTTTTCATTCTGCATTTTACAGTTTTCAACATATTTCTTATTTAATAGAAGTCAATTTTTATTGTATATTTGTTATTGTTCACTGTGTCTCCATTTTAATATTATAAATCTGTGGTTTCATTTCATTCCTCTCATAAATCTGAATCAGTGGTATCAAAGTGGTCTACTCCTTGTCGGGTTTTTTTTAATGCATGTCCCCGACGCAGTCAGGGTATAGAGAGTTGGGCCTCAAGATTGTTTCTCTTGAGGACAACTACTCTCGCATGCCCAATAAACCGTTTATGGAGGGATAAAATAAATATGATGGGACAAGCGATCCTTTCAAAATGTTGCTCGAGGAATCCCTTGAGCGACAAAGGAACGAGATGATGGACAACTTTGCACAAATCCTTCGACGACTGCCAACAAGCGCCGCACTTTTCAAGGTACAAATCAATTTTGATATTCCTATATTTGAAGGTCAAATAGATGTGGATGTCGTAGATAAATGGTTAAACCTTCTAGAAGGGTATTTTCTATCCACAACTTTTTCAATAGAGAAAAGATTACATTTGCGCTTTTCAAGGCTGTTCCCCATGTCAAAGATTGGTGGGAGACTTTCTGTGAGAAAAAGGACATAGATGTATCCATGTTATTTGCAGTTGCACCCACTTTGGTTTCCTTTAGGGATGCTATTAAGGAACAATACTACCCTATTGGAAGTTATGACGACTTGTATACAAGATGGACCACACTACGACAGGAAATAGACCAAACATTGTTAGAGTTCACTAATGTTTTCCATACCTTGCACACCAAGATGGATATCAAAGATTCTGAGTGACATCTAGTGCTCAATTACCGCGATGGTCTCCATAGATATATCCAGACAAAAATAAAGTTTTTGGACATCTCATCCTTGGACGCAGCCTATCAATATGTCATCAAAATCGATCAAAAGTTGAAACAAAAGACGTGACAATTTGGGTCTCGGAACCCCTCATAGCAAAAGAAAGGCAAGGGCAGCCCCAACTTGTAGAATAAAGGACAAAGAACATATGGTAAACCTAAAGACAATCGGTTCAAGCCGCAAACAAAGAAAGAAAATGGGAAGATGAATAAAAATATCAGGAAGTGGTGCGACTTCCATAACAGCCCCTGGCATAACACTGTTGATTACCGCTCAAATCAGTCATTGGTGGCTGAGGTAAAAGCCTCTGAATAAGATGCGGGTTCCGACTCTGAGTTAGAACTAGAAAAGGGGAGACAGATCATTGATGTGGAACCTAGTGCCACCATTTCTACCACCAAGATCTAGCTTGGTGAACTTGATGAGCCAGAGGAAGGCGAGCACCTCTTTCATTCATAGATGTGGGTAAAAGGCACTCCGCTGCACTTCATCATTGATAGTGGTATCCAGAAGAACCTCATCTCAACAGAGGTCATCAAGTGGCTAGCCCTGCCAAGAAAGTCACACCCGCATCCCTACACCATCGTATGGCTCTGTCAAGGAAGCGATCTTCACGTCAGCCAACAGTGTCTCATGTCGTATGACATCAAGCCATTCAAAGATGAGGTATTGTTTGATGTTGCTCCCCTTGAATTTTGTGATGTTCCTTTGGGCCAACCTTATTTATGGAAACTTCATGCTATATATGAGTCTAGGCCTCGCAGTGTTATTATTACTTTGAAAAAGAAATTGTACAGGATTCCTGAGGTAGTCCCACCTAGTGTTATTTCCTTGATCTCTGCCAAGCAATGCAGGAAGGCCATTTCTCATATTGGGAAGTTTGTCTTCTTCGTGACTCACTCTTAGAGTGAGCGAAAGGTTGCAGCCACATCCATGGCCTCCATGGTTGACCCCTCCATGCAGCAGAAGCAGGTGGATAAGATCATGGAAGAATACAAAGACATCTTCTCATCACCTATTGGGGTACCTCTGCACTATTAGGTCAAGCATCCCATCGATCTGACCCTCAGTGCACCACTACCCAATGGGATAGTCTATCGTCGTTCTCTACTAGAAAATGAGGAAATCAAGCGTAAGATCCAATAATTTCTCTACAAGGGGCACATCCGACCCAAATCATCACCTTATGGAAGCCCAATCATGCTGGTGTAGAATAAAGATGGGACTTGGAGACTCTGCATTGATTACCAGGCCCTAAATAAAATCACAGTCAGAAACCGGTAACCGATTCCCCAAATTGACGATCTCCTTGATTATCTAAAGGGGGGAAAATACTTCAGTAAGATTGATCTGAAGTATGGATACCATCAGGTCCCAATAGAACAGACAGATGTATGGAAAACCGCCCTCATGTCAAAAGAAGGTCTTTTTGAATGGATGGTCATGCCCTTTGGTTTGACAAATGCCCCAACAACTTTCATGAGGATGATGGACGATATATTGTGACCTTTCACTAATTATTTTATGGTGGTGTATCTGGATGACATCCTCATCTACAATAAGACTTGGGCAGAACACTTGCAGCATATTCAATAGGTTCTGCACACTCTGCGACATCACAAGCTATATGCCAAATTGGAAAAATGATCCTTCGGCATGGACAAGGTCCAATACCTAGGATACATTGTTGATGCACATGGTGTTCATGCTGATTCAACAAAGATCCAGGTCATCCGTTACTGGCCAACCCTAACCATGCTCACTGAGCTTCGGAGCTTCTTAGGCCTTACCAATTTCTATCGCAAGTTCATGTTGGGATTCTCCCATATTGCATGGGCCTTCAGCCAAATAACCAAGGGTGGTGGTAAGGAAACATTTGTGTGGGACCTGTCCCAATAGAAAGCATTTGATGATTTGAAGAAGAACTTGTGCTTTGCCCTAGTGCTTTCATTACCTAACCTGCAACAACCCTTTGAGATCGAGACAGATGCTTCAGATTATGCTATGGGCACAATCATCACTCAACACGGCCACCCCGTGGCCTATCACAGTGAGACACTATCAGATGTCATCCGTAAGTACCCTACTTACGAAAAATAAATGTACTCCATTGTGCTAGCCTTCCATCAGTGGAGGAATTACATTCTCAGGAAAGAGACAGTCATCCACACTGATCATAAGCCACTATAGTTCATGCAGACACAAGGAAAATTATAGAATGACTACCATCAGAAGTGGTCCACATATTTGCAATACTTCCTCCTCAACATCAAGTATAAAACATGAAGTATCGACCGAGTCGTTGATTTCCTCAACCGACCTACAGTCGCGACACTCACCACAATGTTCAATTCTTGCAGCCATGAGACCTCTGAATGGCCCCGCCTCTATGAGACATATCCTGACTTCTACAAAACCTACCATATGTTGGGCGCAAACACAACTGTCACTAATTTCCATCTTCAGGACAAGATTTTTTTCCATCTGGGCCATCTCTGTGTTGCATCAAGTGAGCGAACGAAGATGATTTGGAAATCCCACTACAGTCGGGTGGCAGGACACTTCGACGTGGAAGAGACAATGGCAGTGTTCAACGACATTTCTACTGGCCAAAACTTTGGCAGGATGTCATCAAGTATATCCAGTCCTGCACTGCCTGCACTATTTCCAAACCTTCCACTAAGAAACAAGGCATGTACACTCCTCTGCCTACTCCTGACAAGCACTGGGAATCCATCTCATTGGAATACATGTCGGGCCTTCCGTCCACCAAGCGGGGAAATGAATGTGTTTTTGTGGTTGTTGATCGCTTTTCAAAGATGGTGATTATGGTCGCCTGCTAGAAGAGCATCACAATGGAGGCCACTATCAAGCTCTTCTTTGAACGAGTCTGGGTACATTTTGGGATCCCACAAACCATTATCTCATATCAGGACAATCGGTTCCTCAACACATCCTAGTCGAACCTCTAGTCACTGCTGGACACTAAGCTCACCAAGTCCATTGCCTTCCACTCCCAGATGGATGGCCAAACCTAGGTCGTCAACTGGATGATCATGCAAATCCTATGCATGTACAATTCCAATCACCCCCGCACTTGCGATGAGAGTCTTCCCTATGTTCAACACAACTACAATAGAGACATGCATAGCTCAACCAGCCACAACCCTTTCAGGGGAGGTTCGGATTTCAACCATTGGGTCCCGTGGATGTTGCACTACCCATGGTAGCCACCCAGACAGACTCATCGTTTGCTCCAACTAGAGCTGACAAAGCCACCCGGTTCATTGAGAGGATCTAGCACATCCACCAACAGGTTAAGGATATTTTACAGAAGTCCAATGCCAAGTACAAGCAACACCATGATCAATATTGGGTGCCACACCAGTTTCAGGTGGGAGACAAATTTTGGTTGCACTTGTAGAAAGAACACCTTATAGGGCCTCATTGGAAGCTTCATCCACTCTGTTATGGATCTTAGACCATAACAAAGGATGCGGGTAATAATTCTTTTAAGCTCAACCTTCCCTCCTTCCTTGGCTTGCACCCAATGTTCAATGTGGACCTCCTTTGGCCTTATTTTCCACCATTATTGGACACCTCAGAGATAACATAACAGTTGACACCAACAGAGCTCAACCCTAGCTACGTGGTACATGCATCAATTGATGAGATCGTGGAGACACAGGTTAAGGGAAATCACCAACAAAGGATCTAGCTTTATCGGGTTGTCAAAGCAGGGAAACTCCTGCACCAAGGCAAGTCGCTCACCCGAGGCCAAATTCATCATAAATTTCCTCATCTGATGGGGACACTCAACACAATGGAGACCATTTCTTCCTAATGGAGGAGGATTGATCCAAGAGGATCTCAGTGGCCACCCACCTTTTCCAACTGGCTCAAAACATTTTTTTGTCAATTTACTATTTTTAGCAATTTTTCTATTCATGAACCTCCGGGGCCATTTTGAGGGCCTAAACGATGTTTTTTCGCGATAAGTCACACCAACGATATCGAAATGCTTTAATTGAACCCCTTAAATGAAGCTCCTTGTCAATACCTTTCCAATGAGCTATCGTGAGCCCTAAATGAATATCGTAAGGAAAAGTTACGACCCTAGGAAGTTGATGTACTAACTTACCCCAACGGGGCCCACATGACTTTTGGTGCTTCATCTCATAGGGTTAGGTTTTTGGATGTCTAGGGTTTTGAAATTCATGTTTATTGTAAAAAGGCCTTCAAAGACTCATGGTACTCATCTTCTTGCGAATGAGCATAGCTGTCACATCTCTTCTCAGAGATAAGCTACTACCATTCTAGCAAGCTTGTTTTCAGTCTGCATTTTACAGTTTTCAACATATTTCTTATTTAATAGAAGTCAATTTTTACCGTATCTATGTTATTTTTCACTGTGTCTCTATGTTAATATTATAAATCTATGGTTTCATTTCGTTTCGATCATAATTCCAAATGAATTTATGTTGAAAACTCTAATCTCAGTTCGTTATCTTACCCTAACGGTCATACCATTAGAGGACATTTGTGCAATATGTACTATATACACCTTATTAATTTGCATATTAATTGAATTGGTTTCGTGCATTTTCCACCCGTCTTCTTTGCCTTCTTGATATTGTTGTTAGTTATTTACTTTCTTGGATATATTATTAATAGTGGTATCATAGCGTGAAAATAATCTTTTGGGCCTGGTAGTTTTCCAGAGCAATGTATGATACCTGAGCACCTTTGGTCTCTTGAGATCCATGGTAGTTTTTCCATGGAATTGAAGTGCAGTGAGGGTCTTAAGGAAGAGGATCCCACACACATAATAGTAAGGTCGATGGTTCTTTTCATGCACAGGAAAAGAGGAGTTGCTCTGTCAACTGAGATTTATTTGGTGGAAGAAAGCTGCCAGTTTTTCGAAGTCGAAAAGACACCCAATGGTTGTGTAAGCCTCAGTGAAAGAGCAATTGGTGAAGGTACCATTATTAAAAGAAAATCAAAGATCTATTTTTTTGAAGGATATATTTTGTCAAGTCTAGAAATATATATATATATATATATATGAAATTAAGGGCGATAAATGTCTATGGATCGCATGGAGAGAGACCGAGGCAGAGAAAAACCGAGTTGGGTTTTGTAGATCATCAGGAATCCGGAATTCATAGGTAGCCATAACCCTGCATTAGTTTTTAAAAGAATATTTATTATTTTAAAGGAGGACAGATTCATTATTTTATTTTAAAGAAATAAATGAAGTAAAGTGGTGGTTGTTTATTTAAATTTCAAAAGTGGCTTGAGAGATTTATTTTGTTTCTTATAAAGAAGTAAAAAGAAATGAGCCCAATTGAAGGAGGGAGACATTTACAAAGAAATATTTTATTTTAAAGGAGGCAATTTATTTTTAATATTGAAGGAAGATGTAAGATTTATTTCTTTCATCTGTAAAGAAACAAAATAAGTGAGTGAAAAAGATAAAAGTAAATTGGAAGAAATGTTTTAAAATTTCCATAGGGAATTAAACGCTATGTGGTATTTTTAATTTTATTCAATTGGAAAACTATTGAAGTATTGATACATAGCTTGAGTTGCAAAGGTACACCTTCCACAAATGAGAATATTACTAAAAGTAGGAAAATATTGAACCTTGCATAAGTGAGAATATTACTAGAAGTACGAAAATATTGAACGTGAAGAAGCCTCCAAGAGGAATCGTGTGTCGTCGTTGCTTGCGAACTGTTTGCTGTGTGGGAAGAACCCCACGTGAAGGAGCTCTTGTGTCTTCGTGCTCGTAAGAAAATTCGGAGCCATTGCTCTAAAGGAAGTGGCTACCATTTTTTTGTTTTATTAAAGCCGCATGTCCGGAGAATAGAAGTTTGTGAGCCACAAGTGGAGCCTTCGTCTACAGATATTTACATACACACAATAAAAAAAATTGAGGAATAATTCAACTCCTGCATTCTGGACTTGTGTTTGTTCAAAATTTTATGACTTACATAATCATTCAACTCCTGCATTCTGGACTTGTGTCTGTTCAAAATTTTATGACTTACAAAATCATTCAACTCCTGCATTCTAGACTTGTGTCTGCTCAGAATTTTATGAGTTGCAATTTTTGTATTTGTGTCTGTTCAGAATTTTATGAGTTGCAATTTGTGATACTTACTGTTGTTCCTTTTGTAAGTATAAAATATTGTTGAAATTGAATTATGATTGTAAGTGGGTGCATTTTTGGTTGAAGCCAACACCCTTTTGTTGAGATGAAATGTTTCTATTGTCGAGTTGGATTATCATACAAGGGTGGAATTGCAAGAAACCCTCACTCCAGCAAGAAAGAAAAGAAGAACCATTCTGAACCTATTTATGTTCAAAAACTTATGTAGTATGCTCACAACAAAATCAGTGAAGCCAATCATTCTGAACCTGTTTTTGTTCAGAAATTTCCGTAGTCTACTCATAACAAAATCAATGAAGTTGATATTGATCAGATGATAGATTAGTGTTTCGATCTTCATCCGTGTATGCATTGTGAAAGCGTACACATTGTTCCAGCAGCTTATACAAGTGTTGGATCTCTTCTTGGACATACTTGTGAATGATATTCAAGGGAATTTGAACCACTTGTCCCTAACAGGGGGGAATAACATCTAAAGTTTTTAGTGAGGTTCCAAGTTTTAGAGCCTGTGAACAAATGATCAAGTATGCAACCTTGTTCTTGAACATATTGTTGTTGATATGGTTTGTGGTAATCCTAAAACCATTCATAGTTTTTTAAAGCCTTGAGCTCTTGATAGTTTGTGGTCAACTTAAAACCACCAATTAAGCAGAAGACATGAAGCTCTACTTTTAAATTTTTTAGCCTTGAGCTCTTGTTAGTTTATGGTCAACTTAAAACCATGCCATTTAGTAGAAGACATCAACTTCTGCTAGACATTCGGTTTGTGGTCATCCCGAAACCACCAGATTGGTTTGTGGTCATCCCGAAACCACCAGATTGGTTTGTGGTCATCTTGAAACCACCAGATGAGTTTGTGGTCAACCTTAAACCACCAATTTAGTAG
>SNQJ01S0144905.1:43917-64692 GCA_010110895.2 Picea sitchensis
TCGAAGAGGCAAGTGAACATGAGAGGATCCCTTCCATAATAGGATCCATTGTACGGTGTTGCCCTACCTCAAGGGTTTGGTAATAATAAAGTGTGGTTTCTTCTATCTTGCTTTGTGGATCTATTGTTTATTCAATATTTGTGGTGATTATATTTGTATATCTATTCAGGTTCTTAACAGTTTGGTTTTCGATTCATCTCCTAGAAAAAAATAACCTCCATCATACCTTTCATATTTGAAAAACCACTCCCTATGAGGAACCATATGAAAGGATGCACCTAAGTTTACCAACCATGCCTCATGATCTGCATGTGTTCTTGAAGAAGCCAATTACGCATCCCCTCCTTCATCTACAAAGGTTTTATCTTCTATATAAGGAACATCACCATATCCCTTCCCTCACTAAACACTTTTGGATCTACATTGTTTCTTGTAGTGCCCTACTTTACCAAATCTCCAGCACACCCCTACAATTTTTTTGGGAGATTTAGATCTCCCACTTGAGGACTTAGATCTATTTCTTTCCTAGGAGCGTCCTCTTGCAAATAAGTCATTTTTTCTCTATCCTTCCATGTTCTTCTGCTTCATCTCCTCCAACAACATGGATGAGACCACATCATTGAATATTAAAGTAGTTTCAGTACTGCCTATGGCTACAACTAGACTATCCCATGAGTCTTTTAAAGAGAAGAATAAACTAATAGACTTATTTTCATCATAAATATTAATATCAATAGACAATAACTAACTTACCACAATATTGAAGGCATTTAATTTATTTTTTTTACCTAGTCTCCATCTTTCATCCTCATGATGTACAACTTCTTCTGCAGGAACAATTTGTTTACTATGGACTTAGACTAAGAGAAATCCCCTAACTTATCCCATAATTCCTTGGTTGTATCTTCCCCTCACACATTTTGTAACACTAAATTTGAGAGACACAACCAGATTGTGCTCTTCACCTTTCAATCCAACTTTTCTCAGTATTTTGTTGACATTCATGTAGGTGCAGTTCCTGGATCCACAATGATCCATTGATATTTCTCCACCAACAAATATTCCATCTTGAGCTTCCATAGCTAAAAAAATTATCCATTAAATTTATCGATATCTATTTTTAAACTTCTCTCCATTTCTTTTCACCACAAGAATCGATACTGCAGAGCTCCCATTATAACAAGGTTTATCACAGACCCTAGCCAAACCCTTAGCCACAAAGGCATACCCCTGAAACCAATAACTTCTTTGATACCAAATGTATATTTTATCCTTGTACGATTAATTATGGCAAGTGGATTCTTAATAAAAACAAAAAAGATACAATGGAACATACACATTACACATAGATTTTACCCTAGAAAGCCAAACCAGGAAAACTAACAACATGTTTAGAGTTGCACCTATAATATTTACTCATCATATACTATTCATTGTTTACAATACAATATATATAGGATCATGCGACATCCAAAACCTCTAATCCATTGACCCAAATTATTCAACAAACCTAATTCCTTAATCGTAATTAGAAAATCGTGTCTCGAAAAATCACTAAAAATGGACGCAAAAACCACCCAAAAAAAATTGGGCCTTCTGCTTGCTTGTAACCCCCCCACATGCATGTTAGATGGCATTTTATGTACCATCTAACATGGTGTATGAGGCATATTCCAAGTTTCCAATTATCCTATGTTATCCAACGTGACTCCCTCCATGTCATGTTGACCTATCCTATCTAACATGGCATTCAGACATATAGATTTGTTTCAAGGACATACATATTGTGTGAAAATTGAACATCTGTAAATCCAAGTATATAGAGTTTTAATGATATGTTATGTTTTAGATTCTGAATTCTAGGTATGGAACCCTGACCCAAGTGCAGAACCATGACCTAGGTGTAGAACCTTGACCCAAGTGCAGAACCATGACCTAGGTGTAGAACCTTGACCCATGGTGGAATGTTGACCTAGATTTGGAAACAAGCCTATTTTTTCCCTAACCACATCCAGAGTTTATTTTGTATATACAATTTTATATAGTTTTATTTTTATTATTTCATTCCTATTTTATTTTTATTTTTATTTTTTCTATTCCACCCATGGTTTTCCAAATCCACACATGGTTTTAAACTTCCCACTTTCCATGAATAGTTATTTATTATTATTTTACTCTAATGGGAATTGATTATATAAGGAAATTTCCATAATGGGACTTTATCGTGAGACTTACAATATCTGGAACTTTCCAAATTAAGACTTTATCAACCTACACCATGGATATATATTTTATTATTTTCCAGGAATTAAGAACGAAAAATTACTTTTACCTCAGGGGTTGAATTTACATGAATTTGTTATTAATCCCTAAATTTACATTTTATGATTGATTCAAGATATTTTTATTATTATTTGGTTTTCCAATTTTCCCTTTGATGTATATTTATATTTAGATTTGATTTTATTTATCTTTTTTTTTATTCTTTATATTTTATTTAAGTTTTCTTTTTTCTTTTTTAATTTCCCAATCTTGACATATTTTTAAAATTTTCCTAAAACCCAAATTTGTTATATTATTTTATTTATGTACTTATTTATTTATATTTTATTTATTTATTATTATTTTCTATATATCAGGCTCACCTCATCGGGCCTCACCTATTGTCATAATATTGTTTTCAAGTTTTCACCTTAAGACATGCTTCCCTTTTTTCCAAAATCCCATCTTTCGAACACCTCCATTCTCTCATTGGATTATTTTATTAATTTTTCAAGCTTTCCCTGTTAGTTAGGCTCTCTCCATCAGATTCTCACATTCAACATCACATGTTTTCCCGACCATTGGAATCCGATAGGCCTATACCTTTTGGATTGGTATATCAGCTATCGGATATTACCCTTCGTAATATTGTCTTCAGGTTTTCACCTTAAGACATGCTTCCCTTTTTTCTGAAATGGCATATTCTTGAACACCTCCATTCCCTCACTGGATTATTTTATTAATTTTTCGATCTCTCCCCATCATTTGGTATCTCCATCATATGCTCACACTCAACATCACATGCCTTCCTAACCATTGGAATCTGATAGGCCTATCAAGTGATAAGCCACTGGATAATCCATGGATGATAATTCGTTCACATGTTATCATGATAAGTCATATTGTGATAAGTTGTCATATTCAGGTTATCGGGTTGACAACTTTTCTCATGTGTTTCCAAACCTCTGAGGTAAAAATATATATGCGGGGTCAAGGTTATATACCTACCGTAAATCCACATGCAAACTACTAAGGGAGGGGAAAAATATATACTACTAAGACTCACCTCCCACAATGCATGTGGGATAATTATTTAGGATTACAAAATCAATGGTCGAGATTAACCCCATAATGAGATCGACGGTTGTTGAGCGTTAACTTTAGACAACCATAACTCATATCTTAGAAGGATAAATTAGTCAAGAGAGGGATCATTAGAAAGATAATGGGGACAAGAACATGTTATAATATGAATTTGAGATAGATTAGCAACATAAATGCCTCGAAAAATTCAGGAAAAGGGAGGCACGAATTTGATTGGAAATGGACTATGAATTTTTCAACGGGCCATATCTCGAGATCCAGAAGACCACATCAAGTGTGAGAGGGGTCATTGGAAAGATGGAGAAGTGAAGAAGATGTTGGTAGAATACTTTTCACTGGATTGACTGCTAAAATTCCCCAAAAAAATGAGGAAATAAGAGGATGCAATAGAGTAGAGTCAAAGACATTTTCAATAACTGTGACTCATGGACTTCCTACAGAGATAATTTGATGACTTAAGAGTCTTATTAAAATTTGTTCAGAATTTTCATATATTCATTAATGAAAATTTATGGGAAATTTGAATCAAATTATAAGACAAAATAAATAAGTCTAAGAGATGTAATTGTCAGCAGTTAAAGAATGTGAAAGGTCTTCCTTGTTTTATAAAATAAAAACCATTGAATGAAAGATCGAATTTTTTCCATCGTTTGATGGTGATACTATTATCTCATGAATGAAGAGTGGAAAGAAATTTCGACAACCACGAATGGTGTTCATTTGCATATGGGACTATTCTACATGTGTAATTGAATTTTATAGTTTCTTGAACAATATCTCATATGAACTACTTTTGTGTGTATTGTTTGATTTGTTTGACATGTGTGGTTACTAATGGATACAATGGTAATATTACAGGTTCAATATGCAACTATTTGTGATTTAATTTGTAGCCTTGTTGTTCTAACATATTATTGATTGACATGAACTAATTCTTCAATTAATAATATTATTTCATGTTGTGTTTATCTGTTAGAAATGATCCTACGCAGGATAGGTTATAAATAGTTAGATTAGACAATTCATTTTAATTAGATTAGATTGATATTAGTAAGAATTATTTGGGGGAAAGTTTACAATCTTCCCTTTTTCTTTTAATTCTTAGTGGAAACCAGGCCCACATATTGGTTGGAATTTTCCATCCCAAATGAGAGTGAGTCTAATTGGGACTCGCCATTAGTCATTTTCCCTTACCTACTTGACAGGCCATTTGGACCCATCAACAATGCCTCAATGAGGTTTTCATTTAGGTATTTATTATTTTTTTCTTTTTTTCTTTTTTATTATTTTAGTATTTGTATGGATTGAGAGCATTTTTGTATTCAATCACATTCAAATTTGGTGCTCTCATTGTGTTTGTAAATTCATCCCCTATTACAGGCTTGTTGTATCTCTTGATCCAAAATCCATTCACTAATAAGGGAATCCTTTCTTTATATATAGTCCTTATTTGGACTGAGCAATTTCCATGACACTTTTCGATGAATTATGGTCCTAGCTATCTTGTCATCATTTTTCCTTTGAAGTCCTTAAATATGGAGTCAAACAATAGGGCATAGTCTCCTTCCTGGAATTTGTGAGGTTTATGCTCTTATCATGCCATATTTTTCTTTGTAGCTATACTACCTCAGTGTTGAAGAGTTATTGCATTCTATATTCATCTAAGGAATTTAATTGTTGCAATCTTTTCTTGTTGTGCCAATGAGATGTCCATCTTTAGTTCAGATGATTTTCTTAAAATGACAAAATAAAACTCAATGGCCAACATGTATTTCTTACCATAAACAAACTCATAGGGTGTAAACCTTGTTGTAGTATTCCATGTTATATTATATTCCCATAGTGCCTCTATCATATTTTTTTCTCAGTCCTTTTTTATCATGCTGACTATTTTGGTGAAGATGTTCTCTAACTCTCTATTGGTCACTTTTTCTTGTCCATTGGCTTATGGGTGATAAGGACTAGACTTCCTGTGGTGGATTTGATGTTGTTGCATGATTTTTTCTATGAGATTGAAGGTAAATTTATCTCCTTGGTCTATGACTATCTCCTTAGGATATCCAAATCTAGAAAATATGTCATCTTGTAGGAATTCATCCAGATTTCATTTTGTAGCTACTCTCATTGATTTCACTTCAGCTAACTTGGTTAGGTGATTAGTTCACACAAGGATGTATCTTTTTTTTTCCAGAAGGAGGGTCAATGGGCCCTATAAAGTCCAAGTCGCACTTATCAAAAGGTTCAAGTGATATTTTGGTTTGTAATGGAATTTCATCTCTTTTTGTTGGTTTCCCCATCCTTTGACACTCATCACAGTGAGAGGTATATTTCTGAGCATTCTTCTATAATGTAGGCCAATAGTAACCAAGATGTAAGATTTTGTAGGTTGTCCTCTTAGTTGCATAGTTTCCTCCACATGGTTCATCATGGAAAACATGGAAGATGTCATGAACTTCATCTTCTCTTATACATCTCCTTACGATGTGATCTAGCCCAAGCCTGAAAAAACATTTTGCAATCCATGTATAATGTACTCTTTCTTACAATTTTGCATATATCCCTATAGGAAAGATGTTGAGGAAACATTCTTGTTGTAAAGCAGTTAGATATGTGAGCAAACCAGGGGTTTTGTACTAAATTTACAAAAAGGCATCCATCTAGAAAATGATCATCTATAATCTCTCATTTCTTCATCTACAGGATTTGTTAATCTTGACAATAAATTTGCAACAACATTTTACTTTCCTGGCTTGTCAAGAAGGGTTAGATCAAATTGTTGCAATAGTAATAGCCGCTTAATTGTTCTTCCATTAATGTCAGGTTTGTTCATTAAGTATTTTATAGCAGAATGATTAGTATGCACAAAAACTTGATATCTTGTAACATAATGTCTAAATTTGTTTAGAGTGTAAACTACTGCAAGAAATTCCTTTTCAGTGACAGTGTAATTCATATCTACACCAGAAATATTTTTTCTTATAAAATAGATTGGATAAGGATTCATCTCTTCATTTTGTCCCAAAAATTCCCCTATTTCTTTTTTTGAAGCATCTGTATGGATGTGAAAAGGAACAATCTAATTTGGACCTTCAAGAACATGGGTTGTTATGAGTTTTTCTTTGATACTTTAAAATTCCTTTTGACATTGTGGTGTCCAACATAAGTCTAAATATTTAGACAATAAGGTAAACATAGGAGATGATATTTTGCTAAAATATTTCATGAACCTTCTGTAATAATCTGCATGTCCAAGGAACCTTCTAACATTTTTTTGTGTTATTGGGGTAGGTAGATGTTTGATGATATTTATTTTGTTTTGATCTACTTAAATCCCTCTAGAAGAAAAATGGTGTCCTAGAACAACCCCCTCATTCATAAACATATTAAATTTTTCATGGATAAGAGAGAGGTTCATTTCTTCACATCTTTGGAGAAATTTATCAAGATTAACTAATGCTTCATCAAATGAGTTTCCATAAGGAGTGAATTCATCCATGTATATTTCTACTATGTCATGGATGAGGTCTGAAAAATGTTGAGTACATCCCTTTGAAAAGTAGCTAGGGAATTGCATAGGTAAAATGGAAGGATTATGTAGGAAAAGGTACCCTAGGGGCAAGTGAAAGTCTTTTTATCTTGATATTTAGGGATGATTTGTATCTAATTATATCCACTAAATCCATCTAAAAATGAAAAGTATTCTTTCCCTACTAAGACATCTAGGACTTTATCGATGAAACGTAAGGGAAAATGATCTTTCTTGGTAGATGTATTCAATTCCTTGTGGTCCACACATATTATTCATTTTCAATTATTCTTGGGGACAGTGACTAATGTTAAAACCCACTCACTATCCAAAATTGGGTAAATGAACCCAACATCTAATAGTTTTTGTAGTTCTTTCTTGACAACGTCTTTTAGTGTAGGGTTCATTCTCCTCTGAGGTTGCCAAATTGGTTTGAAATATTCCTTAATGTATATATGATGAGTGCATATGGAATGATGGATTCATTTCATCTCTTTGTAGTCCCATGCAAAGGTTACAATGTATTTTTTTTTTCAGCACAACTAATAATTTTTTCTCATATTTATCAGTAAGGATAGTGTTCATTTTTCAGTTATTTAAAGGGGTGGATTTCTATGGTTTTGATAATGGAGTTGTCAGTTTCTATTGTAAATATTTTTTCCCACGATTCCCCTTTTTTTTCAGCAAATATTTAAAATTTCTTTTCATCGTCTATTCCTTCTATTTTTACATCACTAGGGTACTACTTTTGCATAAAAATTGAGATGAAGCTATCCTCATCAATTGGGTTGCTATCCAAGGTTGTACTAATGGTACAAATGGGATAGATAGAGGTCTGAATCAAATACTCTTCCTCTTCTTCTACCCACACTGGAAAATTTATATCATTAGTGGTTGATGAGGAGGGTAAAGGACAAGTTGTTTTTGGGACTATCCATTGGTAATGGTCATATTCCATTCTCCTACAACTTATGTAGGAATTTGTTGTGGATAGACAAGGTATTCCCAAGATGAGAGGATATTCATTGATATTAGACTTGGGTTGGAGAACTAAAAAATCAATGGGGTATTCCCAATAATCAATGGAGACCATTATATTTTCTAGCATTCCCTCAAGTTTCACTATAGACCTATCTGCAAGTTGAAGCATGGCGGATGTATGTCTTGGGAGTCCATGAAGGTTTATTCTCAACATTCTATCCTTAGTCATGACATTTTTTACTGCCCCTAAATCTATAAAAGTATTTTGTATTAATTTGATATTAATATGCACACTCACTACACGACTACCTGAATCCAAATATTTAGGAACAACTATCCTCCCAAGCATGAGATATGTTAATTGTCCTATGACATTAGTTGTAGGGGTGTGATTTTTATTCCTCCTAGGATTATTTATACATTATTATTTGATGAATTTGTTATAGAGAGGTACATATAATATAGCTTGAAGGAGGGGTATTTTAACACACAATATTTTGATTTCTCATAAGAGTTAATTTTCTTCAAGTGTGTATGTCTTATTAATATTCAACCTTTCAAGGTAAGGTGGATCTTGTGGTTGATGTAAGAAGGTGTTCTCATTTTTAGGCTCTAAATATTTTATATGATATGGGGTTGGAGGAACCTGTAGGACATTTCCTTATCTAAGGTTTATTTCTTGAACAACTAAGGAGTAGTTATGATAAGTGGTTGCATTATACATGATTAACCTACTTATTATTTGGATTAGGAGCAGATTGAGCAGGTGGTGGAGGTTGTTTTGGGGATTTTTATTTGGTTGAGAAGGATGAGGAGGAATCAATGATTTTTGATGAAAAGTTTGGGGCTTCCATCCTTGTGGAGGATGAGTCCATTGAGGGTTTTGAACTTGAGGTGAGTTCTGAAATGTTTGATATGTAGAAGGAATGGGTTGTCCTTGGTATTGTAATTGATTTTGCATTTTCCAAGGGGGTTGCTTAGGATTATACCAATTTTGATAATGAATTTGTGTCCACCAAAATATTGAGTAGGGTTGTGTTGAGCACTCAACACACCCTAAAATTCTATGTCAAATTTAACTTTTTGGGTACCACTTGATCTTTTGCACGGTCTAATTAAATTTCATTATAAAGAATGTTTCTTTTTCTTATCATCTTGACTCTCATTAAGTATTTCAAAGTTTGATTGAATCTATGAAAAACCCATGACTTAAAAGGCTTAAATTTTAAATAAAGAATCAACAGCCAAAGCATTTCACCCCATGCGTCGAAATTCGACATCGGAAGGAATTAAAGATGAAAGAAAATCACTCGAAAAAACCGCAGTCGTCGAGCACCGATATTAACCGACATCGAAAAAAGGAAGTTTTATTTCTCAACAAACGTCCCACAAATATATCACTGATCCCCGAAGCATTTCATCCTTGACAAGTTTTGAGAAAAGCAAGTCCATAGAAAATACGATAGGTTTATCCCCGATCGACGACCCCCGATACCTTTTCAGAATCTACGATCCCAGGTTTTATTTTAAATGCACAGCTTGTTGAAAAACACCGACTCCGATTGACATACATGATCAAACCACCTGTTCTCATCTGCCATGTGTCTTTTCCAGATTGGAAAAACATACGATCTAGTTTTCCCCTGAGTCGTTATCGATTCCCGAGGCCCAAGTCGTGCCCTGAGTTAGTTTTTCCACGTCAATGCATTACGATGAAATCGATCAGCATCAAAGTTTATTCATAGGAGGATACCAACGAAAACATTCACCATGCATCGCCGATCCCCGATCTTCCCACTAAGAAAGCGACATGATAGGACGTTTTAGCGCTAAGATCGAAAAAATTAAGGAACTAATTAATTCCAAATCTTGCATTAGTTATTACTTTGTGTGTGGATCAAATCCGTTTGAAATTACAGATAGAGTGCATCACCCTCTGCGCCTCCGCCATCAACCCATGATGAATTGAATTACAGAGATTCGGGGGCATATTTCATTCGATTTTCACTCATAACTCGAATTAATTGGTTGATACCACATGACAGTTTCTTCCCCGTTTAAATTCTTTCGAGCTATTCGTAAACAAGACCATTTTGTGTGCAAAGGAGTTCAAAGCATCCAGAGGAGCGAGACGATAAATAACAAAAGACTCCAAGATCTCGTGAGTATTAAACAATAGTTTTAGCAAGAGTTACAGGTATGTACGAGTCTGTGGATTTTTTATGCTTCAATTCATACGTTTTTTTATCCGGTGTTACTCTGTACGTATGCCCTGAAGGATTGATTTTGGTTACAGGAAAAATGCCTCCAAAGAAACCAAGAATTAGGCGATCGCTAAGGGTGCCCAAGCTGAAAGAACCAAAGGTAGGAGAAGGATCATCCCCAGGGCTAGCAAAGCAACTAGAATTCACTCCCAGGCCAGAACCAGTCATCACGACATCCACCAATAAAATTTTCACTCAACCTCCAGCCTTTGGAGACACGGAGGAAAGAACAGGGACCAATGCAGTACTCCCACACTAGGGAGAACTCTTCAAGAATATCAGTCGAGATAAATTACTGGAATATATTATGTACAACGACCCCAACATGAGAAAGCTCGACGATGAAGTTTTTTCGAATATCCGAAGATCGTACCTGCACATGGTAGCGAGCAAAAATCCAGTATTCCTTTGCATAGAAATCCTGAAGTGGCTTATTGACCACATGGACACACAAAAATGTTTGATTAATGATGACAATGGTGAGTGTGTCGTGGTTTTCCTTCCAGTGGAGGTGCAGAGCTACTACAAGCTCAAAGACCCATAGGCACGACTGAACACTGATTTTGTTATAAACTTCTATGAGAAACACGACACCAGCCAGGTGATGGCTTCATGGTGGAGAGAGGATAAAAATTACACCAATCAGACCTCTGGTTGGTACCAGATGGCCAATTTAAGGGATCCGTATATCTATCTAATGGCCCTCATTTGTCGGTTGTATGGGGAGAAATATTGTTCTAGGTTTTCAGAGGCATGGATCCCTCTAGCTTACATTGTAGCCATTTCGGGGACAGTTTAAACTGGGGTGCCATCATATCCAAGCAGTTGAGCATTTGCGTTCAACAGGCTCAGTCACCGAAAGAATGAGAAATTCCATCCTTCTACATAACTTCTTATTTATTAGATGTCATCTGCGCCAAAAATTTCTTTGTCGGAATGAAACTGAGCTAGTATGCCTTAGAAATCCCGGTCCATGTATATTTCGGCGTCTTGTGGGAGAATAGGTATAAAATATCCTACTCCCTCATTTGCGATCAATTCATTGCACACATTCATTTTATGCTTTTCAAGAAAGAGTGTCCAAGACTGTTGGCTGCGGGAAAAAATATGATATCAAAGGTTGGACACTGGTATCTAGATGTGCGATACCTACATCAGGGTTTTTGGAGCCACCAGAGCACTACACCTTTTACCTGTATATGTTCCTGATTGACTAGTAGTAGTGGAAATCTGCTACCAGACCATCCTGCAAGGTTACAACGCTACTCTGGTAAAAGATAAGAAGCAGACATTCATACCTTATGGGTTCCATATAGGTTTCTACATGGTAAAAGACACTACTCAAGCCAATCAAGAAGGACTGAGTTAATTATATTTATGTTTCCAGACCGGGCTCTTTCGTAAACATGACCCAAAGGGTCTAGTCTTGAAGCAT
The DNA here is from genome assembly GCA_010110895.2 of Picea sitchensis. Taxonomy (NCBI): domain Eukaryota; kingdom Viridiplantae; phylum Streptophyta; class Pinopsida; order Pinales; family Pinaceae; genus Picea; species Picea sitchensis. The sequence continues at coordinate 55,490 of SNQJ01S0144905.1, forward strand.
GCACCGCAAGTGTCATCCTGTTGGCCATACGCCCATGACAAATTTGAAGATGAGGTCTTCACTGAAAATTCCCAAGACTGGGATGAGGTGGTGGAAAGGATGGTTGATCCTAAGATGACCAAGTTCAAATCCATGAGCCTAGATGAACAAGAGACAACCCTAGAAAAATCGGCTCAAGGGGCCCTCAGGGCCAGATAAGAAAGGATAGCATATGAAGCAGTCGAAGTAGCATAAGCCCCCTTGATAGCTCCAATGCCAGGCATAGATATCCATTTGGCATAGGACACAAGGGAAAGGGGACTGATCATGTTAGAACAGGCGTAGCAGGTGCTTGATCGGCTACAATATGACCCAGACCTATCAGAAACGGCAGGATCCCCTATCGATAACCTAGACAGAAGCCAGGTGGGTACAAGCAGCCCTGAATTTATCGACATTGATGAAATTATCAGGTTGCATGACCTTGAATTCACAACGCCACCAGCTGGATCATTGACTGGTGTTTCAGCTCAACTGGAGACAGTCAGGGTACTAGTAGAGACAAATGCGTCAAACCCCTTAAGTGAGCTGATAAATATATATGACGAGGATGAAATCCAAGAGGTATCTCTTGGGACTCTTGTGCATGTCAAAGAAGAAAAGAGACCTGAGAAGACATCTTCTCCTATTCCCAATGTCCAAATCCAGGAGGTCCCATAGAAAGAAAAGGAAGACGAGAATGTCCTAGACTCTAAGCTGCTCGACACACCAAAGATCCAAGCAGACAGTCTGAAGGACGATCCAGGGTCGGACGAGCCAAAGGAAGAAGCCCCGCGGAAGGAAATCAAGGTCTCAACAGCCGATGAACAAGTAAGTATCGAGTCTATCCCAGACGCCTCTATTTCAATCGGTACTCAAAACCCCGATGCATGACAGACAGAAGCTGGGCCTTTAGAACACAGGGAGGAAGTTCAAGAGCCCAATCTTGAACAAGTATATATCGTCGGGAGTTTAGGGAATACATTCACATGGGGGGATCAACAAATCCCTGAACCCGTGGATGAAGTAGTCGACATACATGCCATAGCCTATGATCTCAAGAGGAAGGCTATCATCCAAAGAACGACCAAGAAGAGGAGAATAACTCTAGATCGCTCCATCCTCATTACTACATAGGAACATCTAATCAACACCGAGCATGCTAAAACATCCGAGCTCATCGACGCAAGGATGGAAATCACAAATGCCACCCTGGACAGAGCTAAACGGGATGAAAAGGAGTTGGCCATCGCCTTGAAGGAACTAGAACATTTGCACCACTTGGATAAGTACTATCAGGACACCACACAGGTCGCGGTGTACCTAAGTTCAAAGAGGCCTATAGAAAGTTCACAGACGAGCGACTTCTTTTCACTGCGAAGATAGCCAAGATATAGGAAGACACCCTCATGGAACTTGCGACATGCAAAGATATGGAGCGGTGGTACGAGAAGGTGCATCAAGTAGTAGAGAGAGTCGACTACATTGGTGCAGTCCAACAGGGTCGAGATAAAGAGGAGCACAAAATTCGGGTGTTGAACGAAAGAAGTCTTGACCGTATAAGGAAATCGGTCGAGTATTGGGAAAAAATGGCTCCAGAACCCCACCGAGAAATCCAAGAGGAATGAGCCAGGTGAGAGAAAACCTGGATCAAGATCAATCGAGTGATGAAAGACATCGGACTCCCTACATTCGGCACACCCGATGACTTTGTCGACTTGCATGAAATATTCAAGTCGCACACGGAGCAAGATTCATCATGGACTGAAGAACTAGCAAAGGTGAAAGACACAACGCTAGGTTAGGTGCAATGGTTTATGTAACACCCAATCAAATCTCGGGCTATGCTGCAATGGTTAAGTGCCAGTTTAGTTAAGTATCAAGCACATGCGGTAAAGATAAGAGAGATTTACGGAATCTCGATGGAACAACACAGATTCCCATATGCCCACACCTGGGAGGAGTTGTTCATCAATTGGTCGGAGTACAAGAAGAGTCACCCTTTTAAGTCATAGCTTAAGATGACTGTTTGAAAGAATCGAGGAGAGAACGCCACGTAGTGAGTTTTGTTTTTCTTATCTGCAATTTAGCCATTATTTTTAGTTAATTTTATGTTATAAATAAGAGCATCAACCGATTAGTTAAAGGTCAATGGTTGTTGCAAGAAACTCATTTTTCATTTTGTGAAGAAAGATTTCCGAGCTGCCTTGAATTGAGAAGTCATGTTTAGGACTTGAGACTATTTGTGTTTTTTCATCAAAAGTGTGCATGATTGGATGTGGAGAAGAATTATTTCCTATTTCATCTCATGAATGGATGTTGTAATGAGTAAGAGCTATTAAATCTATTGTTAAGTTATCTGATGCAATGTTTTACAGTTCTTTTCTTTAATGATGAAAATGAATCGTTTTTTTATTATGTGATTGATGATTAGAGTTGAGTGAATTGTTTTACTTGTTATCATTCATCGCATGCATGTTTTCTTCTGATAAATCGCATCTCAGTCACTAATTGGATACCAGCACGGTTAATGTATTAGTACTAGGCATGTGGTATAGGATTGTTGTCTGCATGGTAGAGTAAGGGTTATCCTAAGTTCAGTCTCTTCTCCAGTAGTTAAATGTGTTCTCATCTTGTTACTTAGTTGGCTTGAATTGAATCTCAGTCATGTATTGGAATGCTCACACGGTTAACGTATTAGTACTAGGCCCGTGGTAGACGATCGTTGTTTGCATGCTAGAGTAAGGGTTATCTCGAGCTCAGCCTCTTCTCCAGTAGTTAAAATTTTCTTACTTTGTCATCTAGTTGGTTTATACTGAATTTTACCTCACATTGATCCCACCTAAGAGAAAATACCAAAAACAGAACGTCTGAACTGAAGGAGACCCCTTCACAAGAAAACGTAAATCCCATCGATTAATTGGTCGGATCGCAAGATCTAGAGAACCATTCCACTGTCAAACACTGCAGAGTCTAATTAGGCATCCGTGGTGGGTTTGGTTCCTACTGTTGAGTCAAAGGGATTTAGGACCCATCAACAGAATTGGTGCTAGAAGGAGGGCCTAAAGAATGAATGGTTGAATACAAATTTCACATAATATTTCAGACAACCTGTAGATTCAAAAACATCCCACATGCATGGCTAGTCATTCCCAAGACAACCCCCACACACTAAGTACTCCTGAAATGAGTAACTCACCCCATCTTGAGGAAGAACACCTGTACCGGGACATACCTTACACTCTCCCTCACGAGGAATTGAATCAATTCAGAAGAATCACAAGAGATTATGCCCAACAGATTGGTGTGTTGTCCTTAGCTCTGATACTTCCTCGAAGAAAACAAGTAAGTAGACCAGTGGTTGATACCACCGACCAATTTATTGTGCAGACAGTAGAAGACCTGATAGATTTCGCTCTCACCCAAATTGAACATCCTCTTAACCTAATCCCTGAGATGCCAGCTGACAACGTCTTTGAGGAGGACGATTTTTCGGAAGAGGAAGGATATAACTCAAAACGCTCAGTCTCGAGATCTGAAGACATGGAAGATCATAATGACCATGATGAAGAGAGAGGAAAACCACCGCAAAACAACCAACCTTGGTTAGCCAAAGATGCTTTGACCATCCCTGGACGAATACATAACCTTCCCCGACATCCAGAGAAGCTACTCCCTAAATTCAAGCCTAAAACGTTAGGATTGCCTGAAGACCATATAAAGAAATTCATACTGGCTATCAGATTGATGAATGTACAACATGAAGACGTAGTATGCAGGATTTTCCCCTACACTTTTGAGAACTCAACCTCCACATGGTATTTTAACTTGCCTGTAGGATCCATAACTAGTTGGACGAAGTTTGAAAAGGATTTCCTAGATAAATTTGTTGAAGAAACCACTACAGGAGCCTTGATGGATAAATTGTTCGTCGCCACCATGAGTTCAAATGAGAAGGTTAAATATTTCAATCAAAGATTCACAACTATCTTGAACAAATTCCAGCTCGAAGCCAAACCTAAACAGGAGTTGCAAATCGAAGTATATGCTAATGCCCTCCCAGCTTATATTTCCATGTTTGTGAAGAGGGCTGCCAAACAAACCTTAGCTAAGAATTTTGAAGAAGCCAAAACGATAGAGTTCCAAATGAAGGGATGAAAGGAAGGTTAGGTTTCATTAGTTAAGAAGGAAGTTCAACCTCCTCCCAGAAGAAGACTCTTGTTAACTAGACCCATAGGGAAACAAACTGAACAAGGTCCTGAAAAATGTAATGGATACATAGAAGACTTGAAACACATCGTTAAGAAGTTATCAAATGAAATCATAGACATGAAGAGAAATGCAGGGGAATGATACCAAGGCTCGAGGCCCTATAAACCCTTTTTCGAAAGGAATCCTCCTTTCAAAGAAATTGAAACTCCCCCAGCCAACTTAAACATCGATATGGGGAATGTAGCATCTGACTCTTTCTGTACTTATCATCAATAGAATCACTCTGAAAGAGATTTCCCTCAATGGGTGCATGCCATGAATTCGATGTCCACCAGGTTTCTAGATGAGGTTTCCCTAACAGAACAATCAAGCGGTTCAATTATAAATGTTGTTGATCAGGAAGAAATTGACCCACTAGAAGATACAACCATGTTGATATGGGACCCTAATCTAATTATGCCTTTCGATGACCTATTTGAGACTCAAGAACCACTAACATAGGTCTCGTTTGTGCAAACACGAAATAAGCGCCAACCCATCTCAAAAGATCTTACTACTACCCAAACTTCGGCGGGAAATCCAGCCCCTGATCACCCAAAATCACCTTTTTCTCCCAGAAGAAACCCTATAAACATCCATACACGATAATCTCCCAAGATAGACTACAACATAGTAGAAGACTTGAAAAAGTTGAAAGAAAATATATCGGTCATGGACATGTGTAGAATCCCTCAACAAAAGGACTTTTTACTACAATCTTTGAAATCAACAGAAAATCCTACAACAAGCACTAATCAAGGAAGAAATCTAACTCCCATAGATGGAGGAAATAAACCAATCGTGAATGCTTGCTTTGAAGACAAGAAGGAAAAACATTTTGTCCCACCTTTCCTTTTGACGTTCGAAGTCTTCAACTAAAACCTCCATAATTGTCTGGTTGACTCAGGAGCATCTTCTAATGTTATGCCTTTGTCTATTTGTAAAACAATAACGCAGTTCCTCTTAAAAGAGATAAGCATGTAATACAATAGACAGAACCCAGGTAAAGGTTATGGGAGAACTCAAAGATGTGATGATCAGAATGGAGACACACCCTAAATTTGTGCAAGTAATTGACATTATCGTAGTAGATATCCTAGAAGCCTATGGATTATTATTGAGTTGAGATTGGTCCAATAAGTTAAACGAATACTTTAGCACAGACTGGGTGCACTTTGGTTACCATTAAAGGGGCACCCAAATATGATCAGCATCGATAGAGAAAGATATATAAAACATATTGTTACTCACTTAGAAACCCTCAATGAACCCTCATTGGCATATTTCCCCGTGTTAGGAAATTATTACTGCGACTCCGATTTTGGATTTTTCCCCTTTCCCATCTGATGTCCCTCTTACTCAAAACTCCAAAATGGTTTTTCAAGAGAAACCGCCTTTGGCGATAGAGGAAACCCTCTTCTGTCAAGAATCGGTGCCAGAAATCTCCAAACAAAAGGGAGGAGAGCAAGAAAGCAACAAGAAAGAAGAAACTGATTACTTTCACTCACAAATTTGGACCTTGTACTTTGATGGATCTAAATCACAAGAAGGGTCGGGGGCAGCATGCATCCTCATTGATCCAAAGGGTAAATGATATTTCCTATCCTGTAGACTAGAATTTGAATGCACAAACAACATCGCTGAGTATGAAGCTCTAGTGCAGGGACTAAATAAATCCATAGACTTAAACGTTAAAGAATTGAAGTTTTCAGAGATTTTGAAATTATCGTCATACAAGTAAGGAATACTATACATTTCAATTCTCCACACCTAAAGAATTACCAACAAGAGGTGAAAAGGTTAATAGAACGTTTTGAAGATTTCAACATTACAACAATCCCCAGAGCAAAGAATACTCTTGTTGATTCTCTGGCCACAACTGCTTCAAGGCTATTGCCTCTAGAATATTATGAAGCCTCCTGGTTCACTGTGGAACTACTTTACAAATCGTCAGTACCCAACAATATTTCCAATTGGAAATTATTTTAAGGGGATGAACAAATCATAAACTTTTTAACCAACCAGGATAATTTTAAGGACTTGGCTATTGACGATGAAGTGTTCCAGGAAAAATCAGCAGAAACCAATCCTCAGAAAGATCAACCCACTAACAAACTAAGGGCCCATATGATACCGAAGGGAATATCCAATCTAGAAAACCTTTTCGACCTGAAGAAAACATTTAAAGGGCCAAAGAATGCGAAGACCGGTAGTTCCTGTCCCATGCATGAAACTATAAATCTTGGGACCCCAGAAAAACCAAAGAATATAAATCTCGACAATAATATATCTAAAGAGGAAAGGAAGGCCTATCTAAAACTTTTCAGACAATATCAAGATGTTTTCGCATGGTCTTACTGGGATCTGAAAACCTACGATACTCATATTATTAAACACACTATCCCATTAAAACCCAAAGTGGAACCCTTTCAACAGAAGCTCTAGAAGTATCATCCATCCCTGGAACTTCTCATGTGTCAGGAGTTAAAGAAGCTACTCGATTCCAAGATCATTTTTCAACTTAGACACTCCGCATGGGTAGAAAATTGGGTTCCCCTGAGAAACAAATCTGGGGAAATTAGCTTATGCGTAGATTTCAGAAATCTCAACAGATCTTCAGAAAAAGACAACTACCCAGTCCCACCAATTGAGCAACTCTTGCAGATCGTGTTGAGCTCTGAGATTTTTTCCCTACTAGATGGTTTCTCAAGTTACAACCAAGTTTTGGTTTCAGAGGAAGACCGTTTGAAAACTACCTTCTGAACCAAGTGGGGAACCTTCGCCTATAAAAGCATGCCCTTTGGGTTAATCAATGCAGGAGAAACCTTCCAAAGGGCCATGGACGTAGCATTTTGAGGACTGATTAACAAATGCATAGTAGTTTATTTGGACGACGTGATAGTGTATTCAAAGAATAGAGAGGAACATATCCAACACTTAACCCAGATTTTCGAAAGGTGTAGAAAATACGATATATCTTTAAACCCCAAGAAAACTATCTTTGGTGTTGAGGAGGGTAAGTTATTAGGTCATATTATATCCTCGACAGGAATTCATATATACCCAGAGCGAGTCAAGGCTATAACTTAGCTCTCGTTACCCCACAACAAAAAGGCAATGCAATCCTTCTTTGGGAAAATCAACTTTGTAAGAAAATTCACCCTTGATTTCACCGAGACTGTCAGACCATTACAAAAAATGATCCAGAAAGATGTTGAATTTAAGTGGGATGATGAACGAAAGGATGCTTTTAGCAGTATCAATACTGCGATATCCCAGGCTCTAGTGTTGCGAAGCCCCAATTTTAGTAGAGATTTTTTCCTCTATACTTTTGCCTCTGACCAATCGTTAGTTGCGGTATTGACTCAGAAGGATGATGACAATAATGAGGCTTTGGTGTCATGTTGGCCCTTGGTTAGGAAAGCAAGCGAAGATCAAGGAAGAAAACTCAAAATGCAAACTGCGCGGAAGACACAATGACTATTACTGGGTCGAAGTGAGAAAAAGAGTAGAAAAGACGAAGCAAAGCAAGAGAAAGAAAGACGATGGACGAGGAGATCAAAGATGACAGATCAGTAAGGAAGAAGGATCATGGACAACTTAGCAAGCAGAAAAAGCCAACATTGGATTTTTTGGAGCATTGCACAAGAAGGAAGGAAAGACAGGCTGGTGAAGCCCTAAAAATGCGGGTCAAGTTGACCTAGGGTTTTGGTATCTAGGGTTTTGACTCCTAGGGTTCGGCCTAAGGATGTCGGTGAGCTATTGTAATGTATAAATAGGAACCTAGATGAGGAAAGGGGGTTCGTTCTAGTTTTTCTATTGGCACGAGTGATTATTGTTGTGTGAGAGAGAAGTGATAAGTGTGAGATCCTTCTGGTATTGTAAGATCTTCAGCTGGGTGCAGAGATCAATCCTGTAACTGGGTGCACAGGAAGGGGAGAGACATAGAGGAGAAGAAAGAAGATTTGCTAGCTGAGAGCACAGACAAGAACTGTATGCTTCATCTTAACATATTATAAAGAACAGTTCTATGGACGTAGCCCTAGAGAGAGGGTGAACCACATTTATCTTGTGTCATGTGTGTGATTGATGCTCTGTTCTTTGTCATTTGATATGCTGCTATTGCATTACTTTGTTAGATCTGATTGATAGTTGTGTGGAGTATATCTAAGATGGTAAGTGATATAGGAATGTTGTATTGTTCTTGTATTAGATCCACTTGATATTCCCTTTGGTTGTAGACATCTCTGTCCTGCAACCCCCCCATAGCTGCTTCGGGTGAGACTGCATCTGCTTTGCAGGTGTTTCCGAAAGAGCCAATAGTTAGGGCTTATTGGTGTGCTCTTAGAGATGAACCCTGGGTCTGCCCCTGTGCCAACAAATGGTTTTATTGTTGGGACAAGAATCTTCTTGAGGGAATGTCAAGGTGGTTTCCATCAAAAACAAATATTCAGAAGTGGATAGAAGATCAAGAAAAGGACTTCGCTAAAGCCCAGAATAAGAACCCTAACCTTAGTATAGAGGATTGGTTAGGAAGATATATCTTTACCAATATACACGAGATTTTCTTTGGAGGAATCCATCAGGAGCTATATGATTGGTTATCTAGGTTAGAAGATACCCAGTTTGAGATCAGATGTAGACCTCCTGTGGTTTGGATGTCGGCACTGATCAAGAAGGCCAAGAGAGTCGATAACACTGTGTCAAGAGCAATAGATCACTGGTTTGATAGCACCATTGGAGGGTACATCACTGAGTTTGTTGTTGACAGAGTAGAGTCATATAGCCAAGCCGAGAGATATTTCTTCAAGGGACCCAGAGGAAAATTTTTACACTTTCTAAAGTTGAGGATCAAGATGTTATTGCATGAGAAGAACATCTTAAAGATACAGTAGATTGGGCAGATTTGGAAAGGCTAATGTTCAAGAATTCAG
>SNQJ01S0144905.1:66933-91120 GCA_010110895.2 Picea sitchensis
GTTAGGAATTGATTGGGCTTTCAATAATTCCACTGTGGTTGATTTAAAGAAAAGACGTATGACATTTGAAAGAGATGGCCTTAGGGTCATTTCACCTTTAGATCCAGATCAAGGTCAGCGATACACAAAACCTATTAGAGAAGAAGAATGTGCATATGAACTGGAAAACATATACAAATTAACAGCCAGACAACAAGATTACATTAATCCTATGGAAGATGGGAACCTAAGCTGGTGAAGTGACAACACATGTTCATTAGATTCAAAAGAAGCACTAGAGAACTGGCAGAACAAAATGTATGAAGTATATATAAGGAGATGCGTTAGATTAACCAGAGAAGTTCGCTGGATCGGCACAACAGTAAGTAACTTACCCACCTTTGATGGACTGAATCCTTTAGAAACATTCTTGTTGGAATTTGAATAAAGTGTACCAACACAACAAAGATTGTTGGCGGTTGATGAGGCCTTGAAAGCAACACCAACAAGATGGTGGGGAACACACAAAAGAAATATTACAGATTGGGTACAATGTCGTACTTTGATGGCAGCGTGGTTCTCAACGCAAGTAGAAGGATGCAAAGTTAGGTACACAGGTCAAAGCTATCCGAAGGACCATGTGCGAAGTTGTGAGGAAGCATGGAGCAACATTCCTCAAGAGTAGTGGGTGCACAAATTCATTAACACACTGGAAACAACCCCTATCAACTGGTATCTACAAGAAGAACTGTGCCTCATCACTACAGATTGGGAAGGTATGACTCAGAATTTAATAACCACCTTTTTATTTGAAAGTCAATATCCCTCAGTAGATCAAGCGTTACATATTGTAAGACATAAGGTATTTGAGGAGGCATCTAGCCTCCCTTTGGAACAAGAAGAGGACGAATGGACTGCGCCTCTCTAGAAACTGCAAGGCTATTACAACATCAACGTTGATGAAGACGATGATCTTAGGAAGGTGAACATCACCGAAACAGAAGGCCAAAGAGACATAGAAGGACCAGGAGTTGAGCTACCTTTCATTGGACAACTAATCAAGATCAATAAAGTCAATATTGGAATAGAGGAAACACCAAAGCTTACAAATGTTGGAGATTATTGGGATGCTGCTATTATTGACAAAATCACAGAGTTACTGCATGAATATCAGGACTTGTTTCCGACCAAGTTAACTGATATGAAGGGAATTAAAGGGCCTATGGGAGAGATGAGGATCCTTTTGAAACCAAATGCCAAACCATTCAAACAGAGACCCTACAGATTGAACCCTAAATATAAGGAGAAAGTGAAGATTGAGCTCGACAAAATGCTGGAAGCAGGGATTATAGAACCTGTTGAAGAGTCAGAGTGGATTAGCCCTATGGTGGTGCAAGACAAGAAGACATGAGAGATCAGGATCTATGTAGATCTCAGAAAGTTGAACGATGCCTGTTTTCATGACCCCTTCCCTACACCATTCATTGACGAAGTGTTAGATAATGTGGGAGGCCAAGAGGTATATTCCTTTACAGATGGATTTTTCGGATACCATCAAATCTGGATTGCCAAGGAAGATCGCCATAAGACCACATTTGCAATAGAATGGGGATCCTATCAGTATACAGTGATGCCATTTGGATTGAAGAATTCCCCATTCATCTTTTCCAGAGTGGTGGTCAAAGCATTCAAGGAGTTCCTACATAAATTTCTAGAAGCATACTTTCATGATTGGACTATTTTTAGTTTATTGAAAAATCACGTTGAATGTTTAAGGCTAATGTAGGAAAACTGCATGAAGTGTCAGATTGCCTTAAACTTGAATAAGTGCATCTTCTTCTCACCATTTGGAGTGTTTTTAGGTTATATTGTGTGAAAGCAAGGATTGCTGGTAGATCCATCTAAAATTGTCGTTATCGTTGATTTTCCCCCTCCTACTTCAGTCAAATAGTTGTGCACTGCGCTGGGACATACTAGATATTACAGGAAGTTCATTAAAGGCTATGCACAGATTACAACACCCATGGAGAAGATTTTGAAGAAAGACTGTCAATTTCACTGGACAAAAGAATGCCAGTAGAGCTTCGACACACTGAAATAGAAAATGGTTACTGTGCCCATTCTGGCTTTTCCAGATTGGAGCAAGGAATTTCACGTGCATGTCGATGCATCTTACATTGCATTGGGAGTTGTGTTAGCACAACTGGGAACATGAAACATCGACCACCCGTTATCCTTTGCTAGAAGGAAGCTATCAACAACAGAGATTAATTACATGACTACTGAGAGAGAAGGGTTAGCCATGGTATATGCACTACAGAAGTTCCGCCACTACTTGTTCGGAGGACACTTTAAAATTTTTACTGATCACTCCACACTGAAGTACCTAGTCAACAAGCCAGTGTTGGGGGGGAGAATATGAAGATGGCTTCTGCTATTTCAGGAATATGATTTTGATATCATGGTTATGCTAGGTAGAATGAACAAAGGTCCTAACCACTTATCGAGGTTGGAACATGGATAAGATCCCATAATTTGGAGGATACACTATCAAATACACAACTGCTATCCATTAGAAAGATTGATGATCACTTCGCAGAAATAGTCTAGTTTCTGTCAATAGGAATGGCACCTAGTGAGTATACCATCACCCAGAAGAAACAACTAGTAGTGCACATTGCCGATTTTTTACTTATTGCTGGACAGCTATACAAGATGAGACCGGATGAGATATTGAGGATGTTTGTTATGGAGGAAGAACGACTGTTGATCCTCGTTGAAGCTCATAAAGGCATTGTAGGAGGACACTGCGTAGGAAAAGCAACAACGCAGAAGGTTCTTAGAGTTGGCCTTTGGTGGCCTACCTTACAAAGAGATGCTAAAGACTATTACAGAGCCTGTGATGTATGCCAAAGAGTTGGGAAACCGTCTAGAAGAGATGAAATGCCTTTAGTACCACAACTAACCCTACAAGCATTTGCGAAATGGGCCATTGACTTCATGGGACCTATAAACCCACCAAGAAAGCGCACATGAGAAAGGTACATCATCACTGCGACAAAATACTTGACCAGATGGGTTGAATCAAGAGAAGTTAAGGACTGTAGTGCAACTACAACTGCGTGCTTCATATTTTATGACATCATAACCATGTTTGGATGCCTGAAGATCCTTATGAGTGATCAAGGCACACATTACATAAATAATACCATTGAAGCCTTGACTGAGGAATTTGCATTCCATCATCAAAAGAGTACACCTTACCATCCACAAGAAAATGGGACAGTTGAAGCATTCAACAAAATCTTGGAGGCAACGCCGACGAAGATTTGCAGTGTGAATAGGGATGACTGGGATTTAAGAGTTCCAGCAGTATTATGGGCCTATAGAACCACTTGCAAGAAACTAACAATGAAGACCCCTTTTAAGTTGGTGTATGGTCTCGAAGTCATTGTCCCAATGGAATATTTGGTACCAAGCCTAAGAATCATTGCCTTTACATGCATGGATGACACTAGCACTGTTCAAGATAGGTTTGCGCAGTTGGTCGAACTAGAAGAAGACAGATTTATTGCGGGATTCCATCAACAGGTACAGAAGGAAAGAGAGAAGGCCTATCATGACAGGAACATCAAGAAGAAGGCATTTAAGCAACGTGATTTGGTATTGATATATGACAGTAAGTTCATGAAAGATCTAGGAAAGTTCTAAATGCATTGGCTTGGACCATATGAGATTGCCTATGTCACAGAAGGAGGAGCTACACAGTTAAAGACTCTGAAGGGAGAATGGAAGGAAGGTTTGGTGAACAGGAGCCGATTGAAATTGTATTATGACAACCAGCTGCCTCGTAGCTCTCAGTAAAAGCATGAGGAAAAGGGTCTAGGTACCAGGTGCAATTGAAACTAGGTACCAAACACAGAAAAGACAGTCTGCACAAGGAAGGGAGGTATAGAGCTGAAAGTAAAGGCTGCCCTACACAGTCTGATGTTGAAGAAAAATAGAAGGATCAGATCCGAAGTGCCTCAGGACAAGTCACAGGTGAGTTTTGGGGGCCTGTTGGCCCTTGGTTAGGAAAGAAAGTGAATATCAAGGAAGAAAAGGAAAAATGCGAACTGTGCGGAAGACACAGTGACTGTTACTTGGTCGAAGTGAGCAAAAGAGCATAAAAGACGGAGCGAAGTAAGAGAAAGCAAGACGATGGACGAGGAGATCAAGGATGATAGATCAATAAGGAAGAAGGATCGTGGACAAATCAACAAGCATAAAAATCCGCCATTGGATGCTTTGGAGCACCGTGCGAGAAGGAAGGAAAGACAGGCTAGCAAAGCCCTGAAAATGCGGGTCAAGTTGACCTAGGGTTTTGGTATCTAGGGTTTTGACACCTAGGGTTCATCCTAAGGATGTCGGTGAGCTATTGTAATGTATAAATAGGAACCTAGATGAGGAAAGGGGGTTCGTTCTAGTTTTGCTATTGGCATGAGAGATTATTGTTGTGTGAGAGAGAAGTACTAAGTGTGAGAGCCTTCTGTCATTGTAAGATCTTCAGTTGGGTGCGGAGATCAGTCCTACAGCTGGGTGCACAGGAAGGGGAGAGACAGAAAGGAGAAGAAAGAAGATATGATGGCTGAGAGCGCAGACAAGAACTGTATGCTTCATCTGAACATATTATAAAGCATAGTTATGTGGACGTATCCCTAGAGAGAGGGTGAACCACGTATATCTTGTGTCATGTGTGTGATTGATGTTCTGTTCTTTGTCATTTGATATACTACTATTGCATTACTGTGTTATATCTGATTGATAGTTGTGTGGAGTAGATCTAATCTGGTAAGTGATATAGGAATGTTGTATTATTCTTGTATTATATCCACTTGATATTCCCTTTGGTTGTAGACATCTCTTTCCTACAACCCCCCCATAGATGCTTCGGGTGAGATTGCATGTACTTCGCAGGTGTTGTTGAAAGGGACAGTAATTAGGGATTGTTGGTGCACTCTTGGAGCTAAACCCTGGGTCTGCCCCTATGCCAACATGTTGTTCATGAGCACTAATCTCCAAGGAGTTGAACTAAATTATTCTGCCATTGACAAGCAGGCTAATGCAGTTTACAAAGTGGTGAAAATTTTCATATATTACATCCTAAAGAATCATACCAAGGTCATAGTGCCTCACTTGGCGGTTCGATCCTTATTCACTCAACAGGAGATGGCAGAAAGAAGGGGGAATTGGATGGAAGCAGTCCAAGAATTTGATATGGACATAAAACTTGTTAAACTGATTAAGGGTCAAGGATTGTGAAAATTGGCAGTTGAAGCCCAGGACCAAATAAATGATGACCCCGGATGGGAAAACGAATTAGCACTGTGGTGTGGTGAAGTGACATATGTCTCCCTAGGGAAAGAGTCTTGGTATGAGAAGCTGACCTATCTCCTACATCATGGAACTTATCTAGAGAACCTAAACCCTAGAGAAAGGAGAGCCCTCAGGTTGAAATCAACACAATATCGCCTCATCAATTTGGTGCTTTTTCGTGTTAACTACGATGGGGTACTCTTAAAATGTCTCAAACATGAAAGTGCAGACAAAGTTACGAAGGAATTGCATGATGGTCCTGGAGGTGGACATTTCGCAGGAAACACCACTACTCATAAGATACTGAGAGTTGGCTAGTATTGGCCTACCCTGTTCAAGGACGCTCACACATATGCCAAGAATTGCAAGATGTGTCAAATAAGCGCAGGGAGGGAAAAGGGAGTGGCAGTCCCACTCCAATCGGTGACCGTTTCCAGGCCATGCAAGCAATGGGGGTTAGATATCATAGGATAGATTACACTGAATTCCTCAAAAAAAACATAAATATATACTAACCACCAGAGATTATTTCTCGAAATGGGCAGAGGCCATCCCTCTGACTCATGTAAACGAAAAGGTAGTGATCCAATTCATAGAACAACACCTGATCACAAGGTTCGGTATCCCTTTTGTCCTTGTTTTTTATAACGCCGCTTACTTTTCCTCCACACTATTAACAGAGTTTGATCTAGTTAAAGGAATCATAATTAGATACTCTACAAACTATTATCCACAGGGAAACAGAGTGGCCGAATCAACTAATAAGAACCTAGTAAGGATATTGAAGAAAACAGTTACAGACAATCAAAGGAATTTGCATAGTTCTATTCATAATGATTTATGGGCAGATAGAGTTACACCAAAGGAAGCTAACGAGAATTCTTCATACCTTCTGGTGTACCAACAGGAAGCCATCCTCTCGAATGGGCTATATCTCCCATCTCTTCAACTTTCTCAGGATTCGAGAGGACAGTCCTCATCAGTCATACAACAAAGAATTGACACCTTGCTCATGTTAGAAGAAGAAAGAGAGAGAGCTAAGTCAAATTTCACAGCTCATCAACAGATAGTAAAGAGGTGGTTTGACAAGAACAAGCCTAAAGACAAGAATTTTGAAGTAGGGGACTTAGTCCTAAAATGGGATAGAGCAAATGAGACAAAAGGAAAACATTCTAAGTTTCAGAACCTATGGCTAAGACCTTTCGAGGTGACCAAGAAAATTGGGGTAGGCACTTATCATCTATAGAATCTAAGGGGGGAACCTGAAGCCCTCCCAGTAAATGGCCAAGCCCTAAAACAACATTTCCATTACAAAATGCATTTTTGTTTTTTTTTGTTGTTTTATTTTTTTCACTTTTGAAGGTTGTGTTTAGAAAGACAATGGTTGACCTCAAATCATGCCACATGGTGAGCTCTGTTCCTAACTCATCGCTCACATACAACACAAGAAGCATTGGGAAACCTGCGGTTGTTTCGAAGGGTTCTCTATCTAACCTGCACAAATGAACAACTTTGGAGAAATGCATAAGTGTCTGCTCGATGTTCTCCTGAAACCTTAAGGGAAAGATGGTAAGATGAAAAGGACTACATGAACCTCGAAAAAAAATCTAGCAAAGGATTCACGTTAACCATATCATTTTTTCAAAATAACAGACGTCATCCTCTACCACTCGCTTAGGGCATTCTGCCGAAATAAAATTGACCATATCAAATGAGTGAACAAAAGGAGAGGGTATGCAAATAACTCTGTTGGGGATACGGATGCTCGCTGGTAGTAGAGCAAGGTCTGTGATGTCAAGGTGACTCTGTCGGGGCTATGGATGCTCACTGGCAGCGGAGAAACACCGAAGCAAGTGAGTAAAGGTAACTAAAGGCTCAACTCCAGTGAATTCTTTACTAGACCCTTGTCAAAAAGGGCATGAGTCGGGGTTATAGGAAACGAAGGTGGAATAAAGGTTGAAAACCCCACAGGCAGACCCAGAGGTATCAACCAGAGGATTTCAAATGAAAGGGTAAAAGAGGCTTTGATTTAAAACCAGTTAAGTTCTCTACCATATTTTTCATCATCTGAGCCTGAAGGAGGAACAAAGATTCTACTTTCACCCAGTAAGTCGCCATTTGTTGAGCACTCAACACACCAAATAAAATGTCTATGTCAAATTTTACTTTTTCGGTACCACTTGATCTTTTGCATAGTCTAATTCGATTTCATTGTAAATAATGCTACTTTTTATTATCATCTTGACTCTCATTAATTGTTTCAAAGTCTTCTTGAATCTATGAAAAACCTATGACTTAAAAGGCTTAACTTTTAAATAAAGAATCAACAGCCAAAGCATTTCACCCAATGCGCCCAAATTCGACATCAGAAGGAATTAAAGATGAAAGAAAATCACTTGAAACAACCGCAGTCGTCGAGCGCCAATCTTCACCAGCATCGGCAAAAGGAAGTTTTCTTTCGCGACAAATGTCCCACAAAGATATCACCAATCCCCAAAGCATTTCGGCATCGATGAGTTTTGAGAAAAGAAAGTCTGTAGAAAATATGATATATTTATCCCTGATTGTCGACCCCCGATACCTTTTCGACAGCGACGATCTTAGGTTTTATTTTAAATGCACAACTTGTTGAAAACCCCCGACTCCAATTGATATAAATGATCAAACCACCTATCCTCATCTACCACGTGTCTTTGCCAGATTGGAAAAACATACGATCTAGTTTTCCCCTGAGTCATTATCAGTTCCCGAGGCCCAAGTTGCGCCCCGAGTCAGTTTTTCCACGTCAACATCGTATGATGAAATCAAGCGATGTCAGAGGTTCTTCACAGGAGGATACCAACGAAAACATTCACCATGCATCGTCGATCCCCGATCTTCCCACTAATAAAGCGACACGATAAGATGTTTTAGCATTAAGATACGAAGCATTTAAGGAACTAATTAATTCCAAATCTCACATTAGTTATTACTTCGTGTGCGGATCAAATCAGTCGTTTGAAATTACAGATAGAGAACATCACCCTCCGTGCCTCTGCCGTCAAACCATGATGAATTGAATTACAAATATTCGGTGACAGATTTTGTTTGATTTTGGCTCATAACCCGAATTAATTGGTTGATACGACACGACAATTTCTTCCACGTTTAAATTCTTTTGAGCTATTCGTAAACAAAACCATTTTGTGTGCAAAGGAGTTCAGAGCATCCAGAGGAGTGAGACAAGCAATCACAAAATCCTTCAAGATCCTGTGAGTATTAAACAACAAGTTTATCAAGCGTTACAGGTATGTACCAGTCTGTGGATTTTTTATGCTTAACTTCATACGTTTTTTATCCGGTGTTACTCTATATGTATGCCCTGAAGGATTGATTTCGATTGCAGGAACAATGCCTCCAAAGAAACCAAGAAGTAGGAGATTTATGAGGGCGCCCAAGATGAGAGAACCAGAGGCAGGAGAAGGCTCATCCCCGGGGCCAACAAAACAACTAGAATTCGCTCCAAGGTCGGAACCAGTCATCAAGACATCCACCAATAAAATTTTCACTCAACCTCCAGCCTTTGGAGACATAGAGGAAAGCACAGGGACCAAGGTAGTACTCCCGCACTGAGGAGAACTCTTCAAGAATATCAACTGGGAAGAATTCCCGAAATATATCTCGCACATCGACCCTGACATGAGAAATCTCGACGATGAAGTTTTTCCGAATATCCAAAGATCATACCTGCACATGGTAGCGAGCAGAAATCCAGTATTCCCCTGCATAGAACTCTTGAAGTGTCTTATCGACCACATGGACACACAAAAATGTTTGATTAATGACGACAATGGTGAGTGTGTCAGGTTTTTCCTTCCAGTGGAGGTACAGAGATATTATAAGCTCAGAGACCCGGAGGAGCGGCTGAACACCGATTTTGTTGTAAACTTCTATGAAAAACACGACACCAACTGGGTGATGGATTCATGGTGGAGAGAGGATAAAAAGTACAACAATTGGACCTTCGGTTGGTACCAGACGACAAATTTAAGGGAGACATATATCTATCTAATGGCCCTCATTTGTCGATTGCATGGGGAGAAAGATTGTTCTAGGTTTTCAGAGGCATGGATGCCTCTAGTTTACACTGTATCCATTTCACGGAGAGGTTTTAACTGGGGTGCCATCATATCCAAGCAGCTGAGCATTTACGTTCAATAGGCTCAGACGCCGAAAGAAGGAGAAATCACATCCTTCTACATGGCTTCTTATTTATTGGACGTCATCTGCACGAGAAATGTCTTTGTCGGAATGAACCTGAGGTGGCATGCCTCAAAAATCCCAATCCATGTATATTTCAATGTCTTGTGGGAGAATAGGTACAAAAAATCCTACTCCCTCATTTGCGATCAATTCATCATGAGCATTCATTTTATGCTTTACAAGAAAGAGTGTCCAAGACTGTCAGCTGCGGAAAAAAAAATGATATCAAAGATTGGCCACTGGTATCTAGATGAGCATGATACCTACATTAGGGTTTTTGGAGCCACCGAAGCACCACACCTTTTACCTGTGTATGTTCCTGATCGACTAGTAGGAGGGGAAATATTCTACCAGACCATCTTGCAAGGTTACAATGCTACTCTGGTAAAAGATAAGAAGTGAGCATTCATACCTTATGGATTCCATATATGTTTCTACATGGTAAAAGACACTTCTCAAGCCAAGCAAGAAGGATTGAGTCAATTAGAGTTTTGATTCCATACCAACCGCTTTCACAAACATCACCCAAAGGGTCTGGTCTTGAAGCATGAATCGCAAGTGTCATCCTACTAGCCATACGCCCATGAAAATTTTGAAGATGAGGTCTTCACTGCAAAATTCCCAAGACTGGCACGAGGTGGTGGCAAGGATGGTCGATCCTAAGATGACCAAGTTCAAATCCATGAGCCTAGATGAACAAGCGACGACCCTAGAACAATCGGCTCAAGGGGCCCTCAGGGCTAGAGAAGAAAGGATAGCATCTGAAGTAGCCGAAGCAGCAGAAGCCCCCTTGATAGCTCCAAAAAAAGGAAGAGATATCCATTTGGCACAGGACACGTGGTAAAGTGGACTGCTCATGTTAGAACAGGCACAACGGGTGCTTGATCAGCTACAAGATGACCCAGACCTATCAGAAACGACAGGATCCCCTGCTGATAACCTAGACATAATCCAGGTGGGTACAAGAGGCCTTGAATTTATAAACATTGATGAAATTACCAGGCTGGATGACCTTGAATTCACAACGCCACAGGCTGGATCATCGACGGGCGTTTCAGCTCAACTGGAGACAGTCGGGGTACCATCAAAGGCAAATGCGTCAAACCCCTTAAGTGAGCTGATAAATATATATGACAAGGATGAAAGCCCAAAGGTATCTCTTAGGACTCCTGTGCATGTCAAAGAAGAAAAGAGACCTGAGAAGACATCTTCTCCTATTCCCAATGTCCAAATCCAGGAGGTCCTGTAGAAAGAAAAGGAAGTCAAGAATGTCCTAGACACTAAGCTGCTCGACACACCAAATATCCAAGCAGACAGTCCGAAGGATGAGCTAGGGTCGGATGAGCCAAAGGAAGAAGCCTCGCGGTAGGAAATCAACATCTCAATGGCCAATGAACAAGTAAGTATTGAGTCTATCCCCAATGCCTCTATTTCAATCAGTACTCAAAACCCCGTTGAGCGACAGATAGAAGTCAAGCCTTCAGAACACGGGGAGGAAGTTCAAGAGCCCAGTCTTGAACAAGTATATATCATCGGGAGTTTAGGGAATACACTCACATGGGGGGATCACCAAATACCTGAACCTGTGGATGAAGTAGCCGACATACATGCCATAGCCTATGATCGCAAGAGGAAGGCTATTACTTAATGAACCACCAAGAAGAGGAGAATCACTATAGATCACTCCATCCTCATTACAGAGGAACATATAATCAACGTCGAGCATGCTAAAACATCCAAGCTCATCGGCACGGGGATGGCAATCACGGATGCCACCCTGGATAGAGCTAAATGGGATGAAAAGGAGTTGGTTACCACCCTGGAAGAACTAGAACATTTGCACCACCTAGCTAAGTACTATCAGGACACCACACAGGTCACGGTGTACCTAAGGAGTGAATTCAAAGAGGCCTATAACAAGTTCACAGACGAGCGACACCATTTCACTCTGAAGATAGCCAAGCTCCAAGAAGACATCCTCATGGTACTTGCAACATGCAAAGATATGGAGCGATGGTACAAGAAGGCACATCAAGCCATAGAGAGATTCGACTACATTGGTGCAGTCCAACAGGGTCAAGATAAAGAGGAGCATGACATTCGGGTGTTGAACTAAAGCAATCTTGACTGCATAAGGAAATCGACCAAGTATTGGGAAAAAATGGCTCAGGAGCCCCACTGAGAAATCCAAGAGGAATGGGCCATGTGCAAGAAAAACTAGATCAAGATCAATCGAGTGATGAAAGACATCGGACTCCCCGAGTTTGACACACACGATGACTTTGTCGACTTGCGCGAAATAGTCAAATCACACAGCGAGCAAGATTCATCATGGACCGAAGAACTAGCAAAGGTGACAGACACAACGCCAAAGCAGGTGCAACAGTTTATGGAACACCTGATCAAAGCTCGGGCTAAGCTGCAATGGTTAAGTGCCAGTTTAGTTAAGTATCGACCACATGCAGTAAAGATAAGAGAGATTTACGTAGCCCCGATGGAACAACACAAATTCCCATATGTTGGTAGCCCTACAATTTTTTTCTATTCTTAATGATAAATAACACCTCCTATAGCTGCCATCACCTTATCCTCTAAATATCGATATTTGAGGGTGATTGTTGGGTTATGAAAAAGATATTCGATTACTCCTGTTTTACTTTTATCTTGTGTTTTCATGCTTGATTCATGACTGTAAGCATGAATCAAGCATGAAAATTTGATTTTGCATTATAATTCTATGGAAGGCTTGATTTTTAAAGATCAATGGGCTTACATCTATTTCATTTTAATGATTTTTCTAAGCCTATCATATATCAATCGAATAGTTATTTTGAGTTGTTCTTGGATTGAAAGTTATATCTTGGATGCTTTGTATACCAAGAATTGATTGGAAAATGGACTATGGGCCTGTTTCATTTAAAATTCTTGGTAAATCAATTTTCATTTTAAATTTTCAATATGCTTTTGGCTTGTAAGATACATCTTCTCCTAACCTTTGCAAATCGACTTCACCCATTACGTGTGATGGAAGTTTAACACACCTGGAACGTACCATGTACTTCGTTTCATTTGTTAGTTTGAATCGACAGATCCCTCATTATGAGCTAGGGTATTGAGTTACGCTCTATACTCAAAGCATTCATTACCTGAAATGCCCTTTCTTCATGGTGTGAAACCCCTTATGCTCACATTATGGTCATGCTAAGGTGACTGCTAGTTTTAATCCTTTGTTTTTGGCTCATAATTTCCTCTGTTGTTGCTACCTCTTAAACCCACAGTGAGTTCTGGTTGCCTTTGTGACTGTCTGTTGAAACCCTTATGGCCCCTGTCATCTGATTTAAGCCAAATGGCTCCCAAACTTTGTTGTTGTATGATGATGTGAGTGAAGATCTTAAAAGCCAAGGTTGGGTTGTGTTTCTCAAGAAATTCCAAGGTTTTAACTTACAAGTGGCCAAAGAGTTTTCCCTTACATTTGATGGATGCAGAGCCAAGGTGGGCAATATTCAGATGGAGATCACCAAAGAATTCATGAGTGAGGCAACAGGACTCCCCCGCAGTGGTAAAAAATGGTTTAAAAATTTGAAGTTGGAAGAAATGCCATGGAGTTTGTTCACCACTTCTAGAAATATTCACTGTTGTGACAAAGGTATGTCAGTCTCTTTGTTGAAGATTAGATGGCATGGTTTATTGGCAATTTTAAGGCAGTTTGTTACTTGTGAAGGCCGTTATGGCCTCGTCTTCCTTTACCACATAAGATTGCTCATGCATTTTATCGGTTTCCAATTAAACATGTCGTTTTACTTATTAAGAAGTTTGTATAAAATGTCAAAGAGGTATAAGAAACAGAGCTTGGATTCAAGCCTTTTTCACCATGGGTTGATTAAATTATTGGTAGTTCATCATTTGAAAATGCTCGGTGAAGATTCAGACAGTTTCATATCCTGTAATGGTTTCATTACAGTAAACCCTATAGAGACTCCTGTAATGGATAAGATGATGATAGATAAGCCTCTTATTCCCTCCAGTGACAGGCCAGATTTCTTGTGTGAAAACCCTTGTGAAAGGGCATTGCTTGATCAGTCGTTGTGTGAACAACAGGATGTTGGTTTTAGGGTTATTAAAACTCCTGAGCATGAACAAGTTGTTTGCCCCAATCCCACTGTAAAAACCAACAACAAACACCCACGCAAATAGCCAAAGAAAAATCAAGAAATAGGATTTCACTACAAGAGAGCAAGCCGAATGATTTTGAGGAGCCTATGCAATAGATCAAAAGCTCATGTGAGCTCGATCGAATCGATCGAGGTCCATGACAGCTCTGACTCTGAGATTGAAAAATTTATGGCATAGGAAGATCTAGATTATTCTAAACTAGATCTCAGTCAAACATACGATTATGTGAATAACCTCCCACCATGCCTGAAAGACAACAAGGAATTTACAGGAATTAAACCCGGTCAAAAGCCAACAGTGGATAGTGGTAGTGTTTTAACACACAGTCACACGCTTCCTCAGCCAGTCCCCCCTGCTGTACATTGTGAAGTTTGTTTACACTGGATAGGCCAGTACTATACAGACATACCTATCCTTCAAGCAAGGATCAAATCTCTCGTGGCTCAAAATGACTCATTGGCAAATGAAAATCGTGAGCTCAAAGCCAATACACAAAGACAGGAAAAGCGTTTGAAAAAGACAGGAAATATCATTATAAAAAATGTTGAAAGTGTCAAAGCGGTGATCAATTCTGAGATATTGTGATTCGAATTTTGTTATCTGTTGAATGGTAAGATTGGTTTTTATCTTAGTTGTGTTTTTATTGTTATTTTTCTAATTAATCTAGATCGATTTAGATTTATGTTGTTAATAATAAGACTGGCTACAAAATCAAGAGATTATGTAGCCAAGTCAATTCTCATATAAAATTTGGAAATTGTTAGTTAAATAAATATATGATTTGCTCATTTCATTTTTCTTTCAGGATAAGATGTATCTTGTGTTGATCTCATAAGATGGAGCATTGCTGGACTTAGTTAATTAGCCATCTCTTTTGGCTTATTTTGTAAATCAAAATAGAACTTTCATAATTTTGAAGATATAGTTTGATATTGAGTGGTTTTTAGACCCTCTATCTTTGTAACTTTTAGATATTTTTGAGATCTGATCCTATCTTAGAAGATAGGATGTTTAGCTTACATGAAATCTTTAAATACTCTGTATTTTGTAATGGAAATCATCTTGGCTGAGGGCAAGAGATGGACAAATGATCCCATAACTTAATGAAACAACATATATGCATTTTGGCTTTAGCCTTTTGTTTATGATGTTTTCATTTATGTTTTGTTAATCCTATCACATGTATAGGTCTGATATATTTATATTAAATGATCTATGATGTGCAGGATGTTTATATTATAAATACCATCTATAATTTGCTTCTCAAAATATAAATGTTGTGATCATATCTTCAGTTGGAATGATAGGATTTATCTTTGAATTTTAATTGAATAATGAAATACATAGTTTACTTTCAGATTTATCTCGCTATAATTATGTGTAATCATAAGATCACGGGTTTAAATTTACGTTTCCTCCTCTGTTATTAAAACTCAGCTACCAATGCATGTTTTGAACTTATTTATAACAATCATAAAGTTCACTGCAGATTTCTCTCTTGGACGTGGCCGCTGGATGTACTTCACTCGTACAGACACTTGGATTCATCTCACAAAATAACTACAGTTTAGACTTTTTATGTTTTTTCTTAATTATGTCATTTACATACTAATTAAACCAGAATGTCTAGATTAGTTTTTGACTGTCTACACTTCTGTGTTTCGTACTTTATTTAAATTCAAGATTAGTTAGACTTATAGAAGAAAACAAAAAAATATTTTGTATGTGCTTTCTTTATCTGCTTCTTAGAAGCAATCATTTTCATATTGATTTCGTAATTTTCGATTAAAGCTTGCAATTTGTAAATGATGTACATAAGTGAGATTTGCATATTTTCTCCCTAAACACACATACAACAATTATATTAGAGTATATGTACATATATATATCTATAGTGTTTAGTAATTAATTAGTTGTTTCTTTCTTTTGTTTGTTTTCTTTTAGGATTTTAGATTGGCTAACGGAGCCATTAAACCCGTCAGAACGAGTCATACCAAACGGCTTGGGTTACTTAGACAACCCCGGACCGGACTCGTTCTTCCAGTTGACGGATGGTCATTTTTGCCCATCAACACCATACACCCACACCTGCGAGGAGTTGTTCATCAATTGTTCGGAGTACGAGAAGAGTCACCCTTTTAAGTCATAGCTTGAGATGATTGTTTGAAAGAATCAAGGAGAGAATGCCACGTGGCGAGTTTTTTTTTGTTTATCTGCACTTTAGCCATTATTTTTAGTTAATTTTATGTTAAAAATAAGAGCATCGACCGATTAGTTAAAGGTCGATGGTTGTTGCAAGAAACTCATTTTTCATTTTGTGAAGAACTATTTCTGAGTTGCCTTGAATTGAGAAGTCTTGTTTAGCACCTGAGACTATTTGTGTTTTTTCATCAAAAGCATGCATGATTGGATGTGGAGAAGGATTATTTTCTATTTCGTCTCATGAATGGATGTTGTAATGAGTAAGAGCTATTGAATCTATTGTTAAGTTATCTGATGCAATGTTTTACAGTTCTTTTCTTTAATGATGAAAATGAATCGTTGTGTTATTATGTGATTGATGATTAGAGTTGAGTGAATTATTTTACTTGCTATCGTTCATCGCATGCATGTTTTCTTTTGATAAATTGTATCTTAGTCAGTAATTGGATACCAACACGGTTAACATATTAGTACTAGGCCTGTGGTATATGATTGTTGTCTACATGCTAGAGTAAGGGTTATCCTAAGCTCAACCTCTTCTCCAGTAGTTAAACTTGTTCTCATCTTGTTACTTAGTTGGCTTGAATTGAATCTTAGTCAGGGATTGGAATACTCACATGGTTAACATATTAGTACTAGGCCCGTGGTAGACAATCGTTGTTTGCATGCCAGAGTAAGGGTTATCCTGAGCTCAACCTCTTCTCCAGTAGTTAAAATTTTCTCACTTTGTCACCTAGTTTTTTTATACCGACTTTTACCTCACATTGATCCCACCTAAGAGAAAATACCAAAAAGAGAACGTCTGAACTGAAGGAGACGTCTTCACAATAAAACGTGTTGGCACAAGGGCAGACCCAGTGTTCAACGTTGCAACAACGCACCAAAAAAACCCTGACTATCGGCCCTTTCGGCAACATTTGCAAAGAAGATGAAGTCTCACCCGAGGTAGAGGCAGGGGTGGTTGCGAGAATCAGGTGTCTGCAACCTTAGCTGGGACACAGATCTATGATTATATTACTTACAACACACTTAGCATCAATTATTCCTTAACACACAATCCTTATCATACTTCACGGTTAACACAAAGCATCGCAGTATGTACTTAGATCTAAGATAGTTCAACACTTAGCCACAACAAGACAGATTAGATTCAATATATCAAGCACTAAGCATCTTATACACCAGATCTAATATGCATTGATATCTCATAAGCACAAAGAATAAATAGATCTATCTAAACATGTCAAAGCACTTAGTAGGAAAAGACATAAACACATCAGGTCGAGGCACAGACCACAACACACAGATTTACATAGATTTACCATGGTTCACCCCCACCCTGGGGCTACGTCCACAAAGTCTTCTTCTCTTATTAGCTTCAGTCAATCAGGTTACAACATAGACCCATCAAGATCCTTCTTCGCATAGGACAGAAGATCTGCGCAGCTCGCTAGATCCTTCTTCCTTGAGCCAAAAGCACAGAGCCTTCTACAATATCTTGCACCTAGCCTCTTACAATATGCATAGAGCATTTACAATCATTACCAACACTTAGCACAACTTACAACTCTTTGATCACATAGATCGCACTTCCAGGTTACTACTTACTTCGCCTATACATACAAAATAGGCCTAAACGTGGGTAAACCCACGGGCCGACATCCCTTTACCCTTTACATTATCCCAAACGCAAAAATGACCCAAAAGGGGGGTCTAACTTCCGCAATATCCTCTTCGCGTTGCGCTCCATATTTGATAGGCTATCGCAGTCCCAAAAACGGTCAAATATGACCAAGTATTCCTCAAAACTTGGTCAAGGGCCAACAAAACATAAATCCCATCGATTAATTGGACAGATCACAAGATTTGGAGAACTATTCCACTATCAAACACTGCAGAGTCTAATTGGTCCTCGGTGGTGGGTTTGGTTCCTATTGTTGATTCAAAGGGATTTAGGACCCATCAACAGGTTGTAACCTATACCTGATTAGAAGGGTATTGACACTCCTAGTCATCTTTGGTTGATGAAGCATACTAACTCTACATTTTCCTCTTCTCCTTGGAATGTAGCCTTTAAACTTGGAAGAGAAATAAAATTTTTAGTGGCATAATATTCTTCACAAATTTCACATACCTCTATGATTTTAAGTGGACATTCATTCCTAGGATTCCTATTGGTTCATCTAGGGCAAAATATAGCTAGTGCATTTTGTGCTTCTTCGTGTTTCTTTTTTATCTGCAATGTATCCATTTGCATAGCTAATGAATGGAAAATGTTAGTCTTCATATATTTTAATAATCATCCTATCTCTTTTTTTATAATAATTGAAAGGTTAGAAGATTGTGTTACCATTCTTTTATCATTTCTACCTTTATTTCTGGAGGATCTAGAGTGATTCTTGAATATTTGTTTAATGTCTCCATAATCCATCTAGTATATATCTCCATTTGATATAAGATTCAATGTTTCCATAAGTTATTTCCTTACTCCTCTGAGTATGGTGAATCTTCATCCAGAGTGCAATTGTGGGCTCTCTCATAGCTCAGTTGAAATCTCTCCTCAAAATATTATAGGGAGTCATCCACCCCTTGGGTCATCTAGAAGATTCCATCTCTTGTATTCCTTGCTCTATAGTAGTCCTTATACTTTTTTTTGAAGGTATTCTTCATTTGGTCCCAACTTGTAATGTTTTTTCTTTCCAATCTCATGAACTATCTTAAAGCTAAGTTCTTTAGAGTAGAGGTAAAGAACTTGATATTTTTTTCATCCGAGGTATAATCATAAGTTATGCACACAACTACAAATTAAAACAAAATTTTGTCAAGATCTTCTGAGATAATTCCATGGGAGTGAGGTAGGGTAGAATGGTTGATGTTTTTCATTTTGGTTTCCCCATTGGTTTCTCGTATAGGAGACTCAAATACCTCATCCTAATATTTCTCATCAGTCATTGTGTGGTGAGATGTATATTGTCCTCCTTCTGAGAGATTTTCAAAGTCCCTTGCTCCTCTTTCTAAGAAATCTTCAAGAGTTTATGGAGTTTATGGAAAAAGTGTTCTGCAACCAGCTTGTTGAATTTCTTTATTGCTTAGACTTGTTTCTATGGTGGGGGATTTAGGTAAAATTATCTCGTTATATTCCTATGTCAATTCATTCATATAGAAAATTTGAAAACAAAGGGAAATGCAACAATATTTTTCTTTTCTAAAATATTGCTAGAAGGTATGCATCAAAAATGAAAATGATGTGTAAATTTTAGCACCTCCCAGGTAACGACACCAAAAAGTGGTGGGCCTTGGAACAGAAACAATAATTCTACCACTTCCTTATCTTGGTTATTTAATTATCAACCTGGAGTTCATACAAACATATGAGGTATAGTGCAAAATATATTCAGAATACACTTATTTTGTTTTATGCATGTATCTATTGGTTGAGACTGATGATACCCTAGGTATTACTCTAAGAAATTTACAAGGGGGATAAATCATTGAATTGAATTAAATGAATTATAATTAATTCTAATCACATGTTTCTAAAAGGAAATTAATCTAAGTGCATAAAGGAAAATCACACGTTTCTGAATGGAGAACTATTCTAATCACACAATGTTGAAAGGAAATTAATCTAATTGCATAAAGGAAAACCAAACTTTCTTGAAATGATAAATATTCTAATCACATATGATTGGAAGGAAATTGATCTAATTGCATAAAGGAAAACCACACCTTGCTCAAAGGAAAACTATTCTAATATCTAGAAATATTTGTTGCAATCTAAGCTCCAAACCCCTTATGAAGTACCATATTTGGATACCACCTCATTAACATTAAGAACCATCATTAATGAAGTGAAATGAATGAAATAAGTTCTAATATAAGTTGTCCTATAGGAACTATAATAGTTCTACAAAAACTATAACAATTCTATAGGAAGCTTGCAGGAAAAACAAGAAAGGTCCAAATAGCTTACTTAACTCTTCCTAAAACTGATAAGATGATAAAAAATGATAATGATGTGGGAATGAAATTATGATCCTAGAAAAAAATCTTAACCAACTCTTATAAACCTGTAATAACTTTTATAGGAAGCATAATGAAATACAATTATAAGAAAAATTTGTAATGTAAAATAAAACTACACTACAATCATGAATAAAATGATATCCTTGGCTATTTAAATACCTAAAAATAACTAAAAAATGAAGTTGAAACAAAACAACATAAAAAGAAGTAAACTATAGAAGGATCCTTGAGTCCTCTTGAGTGGTCCCTACCCAAGTAGCACAAGGAACCTAAAAATACTAATAAGATGAGAAGGAAAAAATATTTAATGATTAATCACTATAAGTAAATTCATGGAGCATGGCTCCAAGTCTTTAAAATATCTTAATAAAATTACAAAATACAATACTCAATCATGTATCAAATCTTTGTCTTCCTCAAGGATAATCCTTGAGGTATATTTATACTTCTAGAAAACTTGACCCTATCCTAAAATCAAGGAGAAATTGCAGGGATTTGTTCCCCAATGGTGCATCCTTCATAATCATTTTCTTCATTAGGTATCTTTTGGATCCTTCAAGTTCAAGTTTGAAGATAGTGGATCTTTAATATTTTGGCAGTGAATTTGGTGGTAGGTGGCAAAAATATTCTTTGATTTTCTCCATGTGTTGGGTTCTTCATCCATTCATGAGTAGTTTTACTTGTGGAGGTTAGGCTACACATACAATTTTATCATTAATTTTAGGCAAAAATATAAACATTACTCATCATATCTCAAACTCAATAGAATTCATTAAATAACTTGCAAAACAACCACATTTCATATTAGGTGCAGTAAAAAAGGTGAGTTCTTAGGTACATGGTAGTAAAAAATATGTCTATGATGGGCCCTTTATATAGGCATTATAGAGGTGCATCATGTAGGTGCTTGGATGTTCAAATATTCCTCCTTGATGGGTACATTTACCCTTCCCCCACCACCTCCTTCTCAAAATGTGGATCCTATCAATATGGACACTTATGTTACCAGTGGATCCCTCAGATTGTCTAATCCTTGGGTGGTACTGAATCCTTCCGAAGTGAAGTCTTACGACGGCCACATTCCACTTCAGGTGATTAATATTTCCTCCTTGGAGATCTAGTTGGAATCTGCTGAAACTGGTTAGAAAATCCATCCTAATATGGAATATGATCATCCTACTCCACCCACTTGATTTGTTGACTCTCCAAGTTCATATTATTTCCTCGATTCCAAGTTTCCTTCAAATGAGGCCATCTTGGAATCCATCGGTTCTTTCGATAAGCTAAAGGAAGATGTGATGCATCGATCATGTATTATTCCTGATTTGAAACAATTGAGAGTTAACATGATGAGTCTTGATTCAGGATAGGGGCATTTTTTGGGGAATCCAATGAAATGCCATGTCTTGACCATATTCAACCTCTTATTATTTTTATAGAACATGCCACTAAATCATCTTCTCTCAATTACACCAAATATCAATGTTTCGTTCCATTGACACTTGAATCCGTCAGGACTGAAACGACAACCTCACAAGGATATGAATCCTCCTGCATTTTTAAAGAGGTGGTTCTCCTGTTTGGATAAAAGATATATATTTTAATTTCTTGGATTAGGAGAGTGCTAGGCAACAAACCCTAAATAATTATTTCTTGATATTACAAAATAAAATGGTTCTTCAACAACTTGAATACAATCTTTATGTGGAGCAAAAGTATTTTTACAATAAGAAAAGATTGAAGGAGGGATTCAACATCAGAATTAAATTGTGATCAACATCACACACAATCTTCTTAACAATATATAAACGCATCCATATCTTCGTCATAAGAAATAGGAGACAATGATTTGATCAACTCAAATAATTTAAACAGAGTATTGCAATTAGTAAGAAAGAGAAATTGATAGGTCAACCTCAAATATCTCATACTTAAAACTCAAAGTTACAAGATACAATTAAGATCAACCCCGAAACAATTCTTTGTGGAGTTTATTCATGAGAAATGTTCTTCATTACCAAATATTTTATAGCCACGTATGTGGCTGCAAATACTCCATGATCATACAAGAAAAGTCTGTAGAAGAATAGAAGAAAAACACTCAACAACTTAGCCTTGTGCCCAACTATTACACATCAAAGTTCTTCGCTTCGACAGTGTCGCATTTTCATTGTCGTAAGTTTTGTAAGTGTTGTAAGTGTTTCATTCACTTTCCCTAAATGTCGTATCACAAACACCACCATGAAAACACTTGATACAACCCCTAAAACATGTTAGAAGAGGAAGCCCCATCATCTCACAGTCGAAACAAATGTTTTTACTAGGGAATTACTCATCTTGGTACCCTTTTTGAAGATCAACGCTCCCATGCTCATACATAGGGAGAGCTAGTGCTCCTTTTCCATCTCAGGGGGAGCATTGTAGCGATATGTTTCCCATATTAATGGAGCATTGGTTTGGTTGAGGAAATCT
Source organism: Picea sitchensis (assembly GCA_010110895.2). Classification (NCBI taxonomy): domain Eukaryota; kingdom Viridiplantae; phylum Streptophyta; class Pinopsida; order Pinales; family Pinaceae; genus Picea; species Picea sitchensis. The sequence goes on from SNQJ01S0144905.1 coordinate 89,383, forward strand.
TGGAAGAAATCCCACTTTCTTCTAAAGACATCTATGGATGGATTAGGTTAGTTTGGCTTGAATCTAACTCCATGGCTACATTTAAGGAAGATATCACAACTATTGGAGCCATATCCTCAACCAATTCCAAATATACCCAAAGTATTGAGCCTCTCAAAGATTATAAATGGAGGCATTCCCATGGTGAAAAGGGTCAGAAAATCAGCAAAGCATTGTTATTTTGATTATGGATCTTTCAAGCAAGGGTTGGATAAGGAGGTCTTGGAGAGGTTGTTGCAACATCATTTGAAGATTGTAAGTTTCCTTTTGAAGTTCTCATCTAATATACTTGGCCTATTTCCTTCAAGTATGTGGTTTCATGTGCTTGTCTATGTTTAATTGGATTTGCATACATGAATTTTATTTTCCTAATCCATTAGACTAGAAGGAAGTCGCTTGTTTCTTGATGTTCATTGCAAGTGTTGATTTGTGCTAGAATTGGATCAATATTGCAGATAGAAGCAACTAGGACAAATTTTGTAAATGGGTTTATAGGAATGGTAGTGTCCAAATGATTGTTTATGTCTTGGTATAGGGGTCAATAATCCAAGGGAAAGTTCACCTGTCCACAGGGGAATATTTCCATAAAAGAATTTGGCGACTCCACTAGGGAGGAACTTTCAGTTTGTTCTTACCTTGGTTCGTCCGTGACTTTTTTCTTTCCTTAAATCCTATCTGTTATTGATCTTTTTTAGATTTTTCTCAAACTTTTCTCAAAACTAGTGCTCCCATATAGTTTAATTCATAGAGTTATTCCTTGTTCAGTGCTCCCCCATAGTCTACTAGGGAGCACTGCAACACTCTAGTGTCTTGGTTACCAGAGCACTCATTTTCCTTTCTTTGGGAATTTAAGGGTTTCTTGCTTGTTGGGTATAGTCTTTGGATCTCTTTCTCTAACTTAGAATTTATTCTGCCTGATCTTTTCCTCTGTTTGAATAAAACTTGTTTTCTTCCATTCTTTTTAGTCCTTATTGAGTTTGTGTTGTCTTTCCTGATTGCAAAATCGACCTTTCTTTATCAAATTTGGTTTCTTTTTGCCACTCTTCTCTATTATCTGATTGATTGGAGGATTTTAGAGGGAAGATCATCAATCACAGATCTATTATTTTCTTTACATTTGATCCCTTACTAAATTCTTGAAGAATTTAAAGTATGACTTTCGATTTCTTAGTGTTCTTCTTTGAGTGAACAGTTTGGTAGTTTTTTTTCTTTCTGTCTCTTGTTTACTGCTATGGGTGTCTTTGTTTGTGTAATTTTTGCTTCTTACCTTTTCAAATAACAGTAGCAAACCTTTTTAATTATTAGTGAAAGTACGAAGAATTAAATGAACATCTTAGTTTTCATATGCAATCAAGCAAAGAAGTATTTATATGCATTGATTTTGGATGTTAATTTTTTTTTCTTTATTTTGGAAATGTTCTGAATTCTTGTTTGAGAACAAAATATAAGAATAAAATTTTACATTCTTGATTGTTTGTTAGTGACGTAAGAAAATAAAATCTTCTCCTTCCTGTTAGCGTCAGAAGTCACTCCTGGATTGCAGCAGGAGCAGAGCCCGACGCCCATCAGTTTATGTCATGATTTGTTTATAAAAAGGGGTGATCGAATGGAAGTTAACTCAAAACAATATTGTTCTAACTCCGAAACTAGGCCAGGCATGCATGGGTGAGTGAGGTCTTAGATAAACTTCAGACAGTGA
>SNQJ01S0144906.1:27139-39693 GCA_010110895.2 Picea sitchensis
CCATGTGAAGTTGGAGAACCCTCATGAGTCATCTAGAAGCCCCAAAAGGTCAAAGTAGTCAAAGTGGTTTAAGAGATTTTTAGAAGGTAAATAATAAAGTGAAGTAATGAGTGTACTATAATTTGAAGTGAATACAAAATAAATTATTTAAATAATAAATTTAATGGAGAAATTACTAAGTTGACAATTGGTTAGAAGTGGGTTAGCCCTAAAATAAGGAAAGTGGTTTAAGATGATTAGAAGGTAACACCTTGAGGTAAAGTGAAGTGATGTGTGTACTATAAGTCGAAGTGGATACAAAATAAATTATTTAAATAATAAATTTAATGGATAAATTATTATTTGGACAAGTGGTTAGAAGTTGGTTAACCCTAAAATAAGGAAAGTGGGTTAAGATGGTTAAAAGGTAACCCCTTGAGGAAGCTACATGAAAGTATAAATAAGAGGCAAGGTTCTCTCATTTTATATCATACTTGAGCATATTGAATATCTATAGGTGACTGAGGTAACCAAAGGATATCTAAGCCGAATTTCAGAGAGAAGGTGAAGTAAAGAAGGCCGAAATTCAAGGGAGGATAAATTATTTTGATGATGCTTTCTAAGGTATGTTATTTACAAGTCATCTCACCATTTTCGCAATAAAAAAATTTCTAGAATGATTCAGACCATGAAATTGATATGAAATTGAGAAAGCATATCCAAGTAGTTTTGGTACGAATTTCATCTTGTGGGTCATTGTAGTTTTGGTGTTACACTCTGTGGAAAATAGGGTTTGTGGCTAGTCCTGAAACTGGTCTAAAACAAGTGTTTCAGGTAAAAACATCATAAATTATTTATAACATATACAAATTAAGTAAGACCAAAAGTGTTGATTAGAGTACAATCTGTAGTATTATGTGTAAAATTTTCAGATCCATACAACAAATATTCCGTGTGGAGCACGCTCTACAAGTTCGCTCTCTAGAATAAGCTAGAATTCAACAAGGTATGCCATTTTTGCTACAAATCCTTTTCTGAGAAGTTTTAAGTAGTGACACTTGGTGGAATTTCATAAAACACAATGAAGAAAATTGTGTACTATTTTCATATCTTTATTCATTACAGGTACATAGTTATGATTATTTCAAGTTAGGGTTGTTGACTAATCCAAAACTAGTCATGTGAGACTAAAGTAAAGTTTGGTGAAAATGATATTCTCTTGTTATTAAAGTTAAGGAAGGTTTGAAGGTATGTGATCATATACACCAGGTCTATTACAAAGTTAAAAATCATATTTGGATTATGAAATTGATGAGGGATTTTGGTTGAGGTACATGTTGGGTACATGGCTGAGACAAGTAGTTGATGAGTTGGCACATACATGAGGTGTATAGTTGATGATGTTGGTACATATTGATGAGTGATAGTTGATGAGTAGTTGATACATGATTGGTACATACTTGGTACATGGTTGGAGACACTTGTTAGTAGTATTGTTGACACATGGTTTATGGATGTTGTAGCATACTTGTATTGGTACATTATTGCAAGCACATATTGATATTGGTGATGATTATGAGTCGTTGTGTTATGGTTGGTTGATGCACATCTTTGAGAGTTGTCTTGGTGATTGATATTGGTGAGTAGATATGATTTGGTTGATAAGATTGATGAGACAAGTTGTTGTGATAGGTTGTTTGGACAAGTTGTTGTGACATGTTATTTGTACAGGTTTGGTGCATGGTTGATGCACTTGTTCATGGTACAGGTTTTGTACAGGTTTGGTGCATGGTTGATGCACTTGTTCATGGTACAGTTTTTGTATAGGTTGGTGCATGGTTGATGCACTTGTTTATGGTACAGGTTGATTACAGGTTGATTGGTACAGGTTTACAATAGTATATCTCACAGTGATAGTGTGATAGTGGTTCCATCATTCTACTTATACGTCAGGGCATTTGGACGGGGCAAGGATAGGTGGTTGTATCCACCTTCCGGTTGTACCCGAAGAACATAAGAGGTTGTAAACTCCTTCTAGTTGTAGCCAGAGAATTCGGGAGTTGGAGCTTCCCTCAGGTTGTAGCCTGAGAAACTAGGGGGTTGGAGCCTCCTTCCAGTGGCAGCTAGAAAACAAAGGAATTTGGTTCTTCCAATGAATGTAATTATTCAAGACATATAAGAAAAATCATTCTGTGGTTTTCTCCCTCTTTGGGTTTCCACGTAAAACACTGGTGTACTGTGTATGTGTATGATTGTTAATTTTTTCATTGCTTATTTACTCTGCAATTATTGGATGATAATGCTACATTGATATAACACTTGGATTATATGGTTAAAAAGGATTAAATTTCTCTATTACTAATTCACGCCCCTCTCAGTAATCCAACATTTCCCAAATATTTGTGAGGGTTACCTCCTGAAAGGGAACTTGATTTCATTATTGATCTAAAATTTGGTACAGAGCCAATCTCCAAGACACCTTATAGGATGATGTATTTAGAAAATTATAAGTTGTAGATACCATTGAAGGAACTATTATACTTAAGGGTTATTCATTCCAATGTTTTGCAATGGGGTCCACCAATACTATTTTTTAAGAAGAAGGAAAATTTATTGTGATTCTACATAGATCATAGAGATTTGAATAGATACATAATGAACAATAGGTACTTGATACCTCAAATAGATTATCTCTTTGATCATATGAAAGGAGCAACAATTTTCTCAAAAAACAATTTGTGATCAAGTTATCACTCGTTAAGTATTAAACAAGGTGATATCCCTAAGATTGCCTTCTAGACTCGGTTTGGGCACTATGAGTTCATAGTGGTGCCATTTGGTTTGAGAAATTCACTAGTTGTATTCATGATCCTTATGAATACTTTATTTTGAAAGTACTTAGACCACTTTGTGCATTTATTTCTAGATGATATTCTCATCTATTTTATAAATGAAAGGGAATATGGGGATCACCTGCAATTAGTGTCGTCATTCTTAAGAGAAAAAAAATTGTATGAAAAGTTTTCTAAATTCTCTTTGTGTCATAAAGAGATTCATTGTCTTGGTCATATTATTTCTTGGGAAGGAATTTTGGTGGATCTAAAAAAGGTTAATTCCATAACATATTGGATAGTATTGAAAAATGCTCATGAGGTGTGAATATTCATAGGGATAGCCATATACCATCGAAGGTTTGTGGAAGGGTTCTCAAATATTGCAAAACCCATCACTACTTTGCAATGAAATGGAGTCAAGTATGAGTGGATTGAGGAACGTGATGCTACTTTTGTTGAGCTTAAGAGATCACTTACTAGTGTGTCTATCCTATGAGTCCTTTATATGGACAAAGACTTCATAGTCTGCACATATGCCTCAAAGTAAGGGTTGGGTGGCATGCTAATGCAATATGGGGGATTGATATCGTATGTATATCAAAATTTGAATAATTTTGAGGAGATTTATACCATGCATGGTTTAGAGTTCGTAGTCGTGATGATATCTCTACATATTTTTACACATTATATGTTTTAGTGAAGCTTTTTTCTCAAAATTGAACAAAAAATCCTGAAGCATTTATTCACTCAAAGGGATCTAAATGTTAGGCATAGGTGGTGGAGTGAATTTATGAGTGAGTACAATTTCAAAATTTGATACATCAAGTGAAAGGCGAATGTGGTGGTCGATTCCCCAAGAAGAAATTCATAGATCTTCTCCTTGATTCCCTTAAGGGTCAATTTGAGGGAGAGAGTGTTAGGACAACTTCTTGGAGATAATTGGTGATGGGTTAATTAATTACCTCGGTAATCAAAGAGTTCGTGCAATAATTTTCAACCCAAGGTTTAGATGCTCGCAAGATTCCATGCAATATATGTACATGCTTACACTTCCTAACTTGCACTAGTTTATCTAATATGATTCTAAGAAAATGAAGTTGCATCATTAATCTAAAAATTGAAATGACAATGTCGAAAGGAAATACACCACACTTCATAAATCAAAAGCAAACTCAATCACTCTGGTAATGATCATGTACTTGAACATCGATCATGCTATTGGGATCTTCTATCACCATGTTGTCTCTTCACATGATCCAAACACTTCCTTTTACCATGAATCACTACTCGTATTGTTGGCAAGATATGATAAAAGAAAACTAATCTATGGATTAAAAATAATCATTGCGAAAAAATAAAATACTGTAAAGGAAATCAAATTGCAGAAATAAGTGAACACACACACAAAATGAAATAAAAGACCATTGAAAAATTGAAACTCACTTATTTTATTTATGGAGTGAGCTCTGCCTCCCAAGGAAATGACACCGAATCTAAACTATAGAAACATAAAATTAAATCAAATTGCATTACATAGAAAATTAGAAACCTGCAATCTTTATTTAAGAAGATCTCAAGAAATTGTGGTTTTTTCCATCATAATTTGGACTATTTCTCTAAGCGTTCTCTCCATAAAATGGATATTGAACTCTCTTTTATATGCAAACTTTATTGAAACATAAATAACAAATATTAAATGTAGATCCACAAGATTCTGAAGTGGTTACAACAATTTTCTAATAATTAGCAAGTCAAAACCTATTTATAAATGGTTCCAAGATCCTTTCTTGTTGAATCATAAATGAAATCATGAATGGTTCCAAGATGGTTGATGATGCTTCAAGATCCATGGCATAGTTGATTTCTTAAATATATCTTTGTAAATTTGAGTTATTGACCACATGGATTTGGAGCTAGAGCATATTACTATAGATTGGTAAATTGTTGATCTCTCTCAAAATATGATCTAGGTTTTTGATATTTTTTGTGGAGGTGTCTATTTCAACATGATGATGCCTCATACCAAAAATGTCGAAGACCCAATTTGTGGATCTTTCAATATGTATCTACTACAAATTTCAACTGAACTTGCAACAATCAACAAACTAATCCGTTTTTCAAATATAAATGAAAGTACATTCTTTTTCTAATGTTTAAACTTAAATTCACATGAAATACTAAAATAAATGCCATGGAAAAAACCTTGAGCCTAAATTTGTATATGATCATTAAAATAGACTAAAACAGGGTTATGGGTAAGAGAAAAAGGATACAAAAACAAGGAAAACAGGATGTCAAAATATGGTAATTTTGCGACTCATCACTTCTCCCCAACTAAATATGTTGCATGTCCTCATGCAACCCTGTATCTCAATGCAACTGAATCCTCATGAAATTTTGTGGTTAGGTATTCTTCCTCCAAAACATTGGGCAATAAGTTGTCTCCATTTGATTCAAAAAATATCTCCTTAAAAACCTGAAGAAAAAACTCTTCTAGAAGGACTTGAGTTGCAAGTAAGATTCCTATGGTTGGTTTTGGTGTAACAACCATAAGTTTTGTAAGATTTGGTTCTTGTGTTGTAGAACTTACCTCCTAAAATTGTTTTTCTCCACTGCAACAAGATATCTAATCCTCTTTTCAATGGTTTTAACATGAGTACTAGGAAAATATGATGTTCGAAGTTTTTCATCTATTAGTTTCATCTTTTACACACTTAGGATGAATTTGAGTTGCAACAATGGAAATTATTCTATAACCATTCTCCCATCATATGTGAACTCCTTCACTTGGATAGAGGAAATCAAGTTCCACAACGTGATATGAGAACCCTGCATTTTGAGGCATGACTACATTCCATCAACTTCTTCCGCTTTTTACTAAGCTATTTGAAAGGAAAAGAATTGATGAATTATAATATTTTTGAGTATAGGGTTTTTCCTTGGACATAAAAATAAAATAACTTCCATTTGTAGTACTAGAAATGATGCTAATATAGTAATTTTTTCCCCATTGTTCCATTATCCAATATTTTTGCAGAAAAAAAAACAACAAAGATCATAAAATTGAGAGGTAAACCCTGTTCCTTCATCCATGATGATAACCCAAAGGTTTGTGAAAGAAACCACATATCCAATATACAACCCATCTTCATTCCCTTTCTTAACATGTTGATGAAGCCAATATTCTGATCTACATAAGTTTTAAAACAAGATCTTGGACCGTTCTTTTGAAAAGTAGCATCCACTCCAATATGTCGATGTTCAGATTATGGGTTTTATGTGGAAAAATTATTTACTAACTTATTTAGTAACTCACATATATTATCATGACCATGGCCTTGGACGATTTTTGTTTGAGAAATATTTTTTGGAATTATTTCTAGTTTGATAGAGATTCGATGAGTGATATATGAGGTTAGAAGAAGAGAAAATTGTATTTTTGGAGCATTCAAAATTCACTTGACTTACTAGACACTCAAGAAATTTGACATGGTTTAATGACGAGAGTACAAAGCAAGAAGGGAGAATACTTCCTAAAAGCATTCTTTGTGAGTGTGCATGTTCCATTAGTTCCAATATTTGTTTGAAAATGTGTAGATTCTCAATTTTGTCTACCACCCATGGAGTATATCCAAGGCATTGTTGTAAGATAATGCCATTCTATAGTTTTACTTCAATAAAGTCCATGCTGCCATGTATATCACTATATCCATGCATCATCTTGGGATGATAATATTTCCCATTCTACCTATTTCCTAGCTTCTATTGGAGATCAAAACTACAACCTCTAAAAGTTGGCATTTTGACATTATGAGTTGTTTATTCAATGGAGTTTCTGTTAATCCTTCTCGAGTTTCCTACAGAGGTTGCCAGATGATATAGGTGATTCCAAGGTCCTGAGAGGATATTTTCAAGGAGATCTTTGTCTGCTTATTTTTCCTAGGATTTAATTCTTCATTTTTCCTTCTTAGCAAAAAGTCTTATAGATATTTTTGGTTTGCATATTTGTAGAAAATTGTTATAGCCCTGATAAAAAACCAATATCTCTTAAATTCCAATCTATGTATTGGATATTTTTGGTGGTTATTTTTATTTCACTATGATGCTCTTTTCCACCAAAAATCATAGATAAATAGATTACAAATTTCAAGTTATAAATAAATCAATTTTTGGGCATAATATGCAATTTTGAAAAATAACATTCAACTTCCACAAATTTAATTATAGATTGTACTCCTACTATGTTCATATACACCTCCTCCAAAGAACACCATTTTTCGGTTGAAGATACATCTCTGGTTGATTTCTTCTATACATAAACAACACTCCTTTGTAAGAAAAAAATGAATGTCTTCCACAATATACAGTTCAAGCACAAACAGTTTAGAGTACTCATGAAGGAAGAACCAACAAGCTATTGAATAATGATTTCATATCACTTTCTTAAACAACAACTTGTGGGAAAACATGATGCAAAATTCATGGATCAACTTCATCATCTACGTTAGATCGCTACAAGTGGATGACATGTGGGAAACATGATGCATAATTCACAATTAAAATTCATCATCTACATTAGACCTATACAAGTCTCAAATGGATTTGTGAAACTCTATTAAGAAGTGTTTTATCAAAGGAATCAGTATAAAATATAAACTTCCCAACTCGAGTGATTGTTACTACTTGTGAGTGAAAATATATTTTACCTGTGTTACAAGAAAAATATTATTTAGATCTAGCTGCCATTCTCATCCCAATCCCACCTTGACACTACAACTATTATCTCCAGATATGCCTTATGATCTATCAATTATGACTTTAGGGATGCTATGGAAAACCCTACAGGATGTCACAAATAGTACACCATTCAAATCTTCTCCAAAATGTTAAATCATGTGTATAATTCCTTCAAATATTTCCCATAAAAGGCCATTGATTTTTTGTTGGGAATCTTTGTCTAGTGATATATAGACTGCTAATGTTGAGTGTTGAGAGTGACTATTGTTTTGGATAGAATAATCCATTCATCGACCTTATGTTCAAGCATCAATAAATCATGATGATCCATATGTGGGAGAGTCATGCATATCACCATCATTAGGAACAAGAGAAACTTTCCAAGGAGTAAAAAAGGAAACATGAGAGGATGAAGTATAAAAGGGTCTTAAAGGAGTTTTATGACTGTGTCCCCACCCCCCCCAATTGAGGGATTTTCCTATCCTTGGAAAAATAATAAGGAAGTAGTAGGAGTGAAGTAAATAAAATAGGCTTAAGTGTTATTCCAAATGCAGTCCTATAACATTCAATGAATATGATTAAATACTAGAAAGAAGAAACATACCTACACCTACCCGAGAAGTCCATAATGTATGAGAAGCGGGAGATCTGAGATGGTCCACAATGGTGTAAAAAATATACTAGAAAGAACAAAGTGGAACTTGTAGCATGTAGATGAAGAGTTGGAAACTGAGACTTGGAGAAACAACCTTCTAACAGAGCAACAAACCCTGGAAATATTTATTCAAAGAGAAACTGAAACTTTTGAAATGAAATTTGATTTTTGTTTGAAAACTTGTCTGCCAACATGTTGGTTTCCAAACAATAATTGTCTGATTGTGCCTAGAGGGTTTTCATAGTCATAATTTTTAATCCTGAGAGATTCCCTCCAAAGACTAGTTTTCAAGAATCCCAAGGTCTGATGGCACCTAAGATAGGTTTTCATCAATTTTTTGTTTGAGGAAGGGGATAGGATAATGAGGCAACTCAACATTGTAAGTGCGCTAAGTAACTTATTTCATGGGTTAAGGGTGGGTGAAGAAGGAAGTAGGAAGTGATTAAGGATGAAGTTGACATGTTAATAATGGTCACATGAAAAATATTTGACTTTAAGGTTGACCACATAGGAAATGAAACTTCATTAACTTCAATATTATCTTTGAGCTAAGAAGAGGAAAGTACATGGCATATCATAGTGCTGGTGAATGAATACAATGAATAGTAGGTCTTCCAGAAGGCTTTATTTGTATCAATGATAATTTGGATGTGTTAATGAGACTTGAATTCTCTTTAAAATTAGTATTCACTTGGTATTCAGATTATTTCTTCATTTGCCTTGGTATTTATCCACCTGAAAAGTTTTTGGTGTTGTTGTTGGCCAACAACTGGAAATTTTCCATAGTAAGCTCCTAGGAGCTTAAAATTTGAACATGGATAAATCAAGGACTCAAAATAAAATTATGTTTCATTTCCTTTATTTGTATTTCTATATGACATGTCCTCATTCATAAAAAAATGGTCTTCAAAATCACGCATTCAGGGATTGACCTTCTTAATCCTTCAAGGACCTACTAAAAACAACTAGCACTTATCTACAATAAAATGTGATACCATGGAAGAAGAGAATTGATAGGGATTTCCACTCCAAATCAATATGCAAAAAAAATCACAAATAATGCATATAAAAAAATTCAAGGAAAAAAATAATCGTTTTTTACCTATTGAGGAATGGTGGCCTAGACTACCCAACAATGCTTCGTTGATAAAATATTCATTTGGTGTCTGATTGGAGTGCTTCCAAATCCATATTAAAGTATATTCATAAGGAAATATTTATTATAAATATGTTTTCAAATTTAATTGAACTCAAATATAAAATTTGACGAGGAAAAGTTTATACAAGAGAGTTGTTTTTATTTCCAGTTTAGACCAACAATGATTCTTTTTAGTGCAAAATTTCAATATGAAGTCCCATTAGCAATATTATAGTGGGATATAAAAGTAAACTCATGTAAATATACCCACTATAAACATGTTTTAGAAATAAGTTTATTTGATATCTTAAAAGTTCTATGAACAATCTAGGATGTAGAGTTTAACAAGTTGTTTTTAGGACAGGCAACTAGTAAATTGGGCATATATTTTTCATCTGAGATCAAAATGAGGTGATTCAAATTGGTATGTAAATTATATTCCAAGGGATATGTCCTTTTGAAACATTTTTTTAAACCCTGTTCATTTGACCTCTCAAATCATGACTGTCCCAACTCCGTTTTTAGGAGTCTTACTAACTAGCTTGCTATAAGAATCTAAAAAACATGTTATTTCTCCTAAACTATGAGTTGGATATGTGTGAATTTTTGAAGGTCTATAATTTTTAATTTAATGCATTCACATACCAAAAATTTCAAATACCAAGATCCTAGATTGACCTACTAAAATATCTTGTAGAAAATGTAAAAACACACCCCAAACCAAGAATAAAAGAGGAATCAAACAACTAATTCAAAATGTGGTAATGAGATCCTAACATACTATTGTGGGAACTCAAGAGAGTCCACAAAGTGTCCAATTATTGATGAAATAGTTTCCACATTTTGTTCACGAAATTATGATTCGTGTATGATGATGGATTTATGTTCCCTGTTACAAGATGTTTATGAACCTGTAACAATTGATGGAACTCATAGAAGCAAAATGCACAAATAAAATCTGATGGATGGAGGATGTTCTAGGTACCAAGGGAACACTTCAACATCAATGAGTTATAAATCAAGTCAAACACCGACATCATCAATAAGTTTTCAAATCAAAAATCAACACAATTAGGAAAGGGAGAGATGATGAAAAGAGGTGAAGAAAAGAGAGGATGAAAAGAGTAAAGGAGAGAAGTGGATAAGGAAAGGTAGGAGAGAATATAGTAAGGAAATTTAGGAGAATGGAAAATAAAGGAAGAATAATGAGATATAAATAAAAAAGAAAATAAAATAAAAAGTAAAGGAATTATGGAGGAAAAACAAAAGAATGGAAAAGAAAAGTAAGGAGGAAGAAAGATAAATTAGAGAATATGGAAAGGGTGAAAATAAGTGTGTAAGAAAGAATTCAAACATGTGTTGACTAAAATGAAACGAAACTAAAAACTTAATCAACCCAAGATGCTACATATTTTTGACAAAAATAATAGAGATTGACCACATACCCAATAATCAAGCTCGAAGGCTTCTACATCCCTTTGAATCCTCCAGTGGAATCCTCATTCACTAGTATCTTCTTCTTGTTACCAATATTCCCTTAAAAGAGATTAGTATGATGGGGGGCTCTTACCACACCACAAAAAACTTCTTAAGTTTAACTCATGTAGTTATATGACCTAAGTTAAATGCAAAACATTGCATATGGTCATTTCCAAAGAATGTAGTTGACAATAATCTATGTATATCTTGATACCAATTACCATCTAAAACTAATACAATAAGTATTATTGTTTTCTTGACATATCATCGAAAACAACTCCAAAATAAAGGGATAATTAATTACCTTAGTAATCAAAGAGTTCATGCATTAATTGTCAACCCGAGGTTCATATGCTTGTGAGATGTTGTGCATTGTATGTGGAGGCTTACACTTCCTCACTTGCACCAGTTTATCTAATATGGATCTAAGAAAATAAAATTACATCATTAATCTACAAATTGAAATGACATTGCGAAAAGGAAACACATCACACTTCATAAATCAAAAGCTAACTCAATCACTCTGGAAATGATTATGTACTTGAACATTGATTATGCTACTAGGAACTTGTTGTCACCAGGATATCACTTCAAATGATTCAAGTAATTCCTTTTTCCATGAATAACTACTCCTATTGTTGGCAAGCTCTCATAAAAGAAAAGTAATCTATAGATTAAAAATAATTAGTGCAAAATATTAAAATACTGTAAAGGAAATCAAATTGTAGAAATAAATGAACACATGCACAAAATAAAATAAAGACCATTGAAAATTTGAAAAGCACTTCCGTTCTTTATGAAGTGAGATTTGCCTCCCAAGGATAGGGTAATAAATATAAAATATTGCAACATCAAATTAAATCAAATCACACTACACATAAAACTAGAAATCTACAATCTATATTAAAGAAGATCTCAAGAAATTGTGGTTTATTTCTTCATAATTTGGACTATTGATCTAAGAGTCCCATTGATAGAATGGAGATGACACTCCATTTTATACACAAACTTGCTTGAAACAAAAATAACAAATATTTAATACAAATCCACAATATTTTCAAGTGTTTACAACAACTTTCTAATAATTAGCAAGTCAAAACAAACTCATAAATGGTTCGAAGATCCTTACTTATTGAATCATAACTGGGATCATGAATGGTTCCAAGATGGTTGATGAAGCTTCTAGATCCATGACATAGGTGATTGATGAAATATATATTTGGAAATTCAAGTTATTGACCATATGGATTTGGAGCAAGAGAAGATTACTACAGATTGGTAAATCATTGACATCTCTCAAAATATGATCTAGGTTGTTGAGATTTTTTTGGGAGGGGTCTATTGCGAGTTGATGATGCGTCATACCAAAACTCTTGGAGACCTAGTTCGTGGATATTATGATATGGATCTGCTACAAGTTTCAATTGAACCTACAACAATCAACAAACTAATCCATTTTTCATATAAATGCAAATACATTTTTTTTTCTAATGTTTAATCATAAATTCACATGAAATACTAAAATAAATTCCATTGGAAATGCCTTGAGACTAAATCCACATATTAGAATTAAAATGGAATAAAAAAGGTGTTGATTAAGGTTGGTTGTCATTGATGTCAACCCTTGAATAAAGACCCGTAGCACAAAGGTTTGGGTAATGGACCCAATAGTGTTTGATGTAAATATGACTCATTATTGTTTTGTCATGGTTGATAAGAAGTAAATATGGAT
>SNQJ01S0144906.1:39703-56806 GCA_010110895.2 Picea sitchensis
AAACACTAGTGTATTGTGTATGTGTATGATTGTTCATTTGTTCATTGCTTATTTACTCTGTAGTTATTGGATAATAATGCTTCATTGATATAGCACTTGGATTATATGGTTAAAAGGGACTAAATTGCTCTATTACTGATTCACCCCCCCCCTCTGAGTAATCCAACAAAAGGTTATGGGTAAGTGGAAAAGGATTAAAAAATAACGAAAATAGAATGTCAAAAGATGGTAATGTTGCAACTCATCAATTGTGATTTGAAGGTTATATTAGCAATTCAGAGTGGGAGGTAGTTAGATTCCAAGTTCAAAGGGTTTGTTCTTGAAGTAGATATATTTTTATAATTTCAAGGTAGGATGTACATCCTTGGGGAAGGAGATATTTGAAGCACACTCCTAGAGGAATCCCATAGAGCACTTTACTATGCACATCCTAGTGTGAAGAAGATGTATGTTGTTATGGACCTAACATCCAAATAGCATAAAAAGAGAAAGAGAATTAACTCCGTGCCTTGATAATGAGAGAAGAATGAATGTGAATATTGTTTGAGGGGGAAACCTCCTTTTACAATAGAACAAATGTACAATATGAGATGATTTCTAAAACTAGGTCTCCTTGGTATATATAGGAGAAAAAGATTACAATTACCATTAAAGGGATTAGCTATCAACATTAATATAACAATAAAAATGTAATACTTAATATCTAGGGATTTATCAAGGGATTAATATGGGGCTTTATCTAGGTTTTAACGTGCCCCTCCCCTTCAAACAAGTGCTTCAGTCAACACTTGATTAGTTTTGGATGTTTTTTCATGAAGAACTCATCTTCCCATGCTTCTTCTTCTATCGATGGGTTCTTTCACTTGATCCTTGTTTCAAGGATTGTTTTCAGTTATAGTATGATTTTCCTTCTTCATTAATATTTGTTAAAAAAGTTTGAATTGGGATATTTTCACCTATTACCTTATTTAAGAAAGAAACATGGAAGACTAGATGTACATGTGAATATGAAGGAAACTCCAATTTGTAATACATACTTCCAATCCTCCGCAACACCTTATAAGTACCATAGTACTTGGGTGATAATTTATTTCCCATCTTTTATTTCTTGACGAACAACTATTTGTATAGTTGTAGCCTTATAAATACCCAATCCCCCACTTCAAATTCCATTTCATTGCAATGTCTATATTCTTCCTATTTCATCATATTTTATCTTTTAACCAAGTTGTTCTTAAATAACTTGAGTACATCTTGTTTCTTCTCTATGTGTTCCTCCATTTATTAAACCTTAAATTTCCCTCTCAAGGGTGATGTTATGGATGGAGGATGATATACATAAAGTGCCCTAAATGGGGATATTTTTGATGAAGTATGGAAGGATGTGTTGTACCACCATTCAACCAAGGGAAACCTTTGACCCATTGTGTATGTTTGTCAAATGAAAATCTATGAAGATACCCTTCTAAAAATTTATTGACAATCTCAATTTACCCATCATATTGAGGATGATAAGAGGAGTTGTGAGCCAATTGAGTACCCAAAAAATAAAATAATTCAGTCCAAAATTTACCAATGAAAATTGGATCTCTATCACTTACAATAATCTTGGAGATTCGAAGTAGATTTTGAACTATTTCCATGAATGTTGTGTGTAATGTACTTGCTTTAAAAAGATGATAAAGAGAGAAACACTGGGCATACTTTGTGAGTTGATCCACTACTACCATGATGACATTATTTGTTTCAGACTTGCTTAGACTTATAATAAAATCCATTGAAACCTCTTCCCAATTGTTGGCATAGGGACAAACCCAAGGTTCAATGCTACAACAACGCACCAACAAATCCCTAACTACCAGCCCATTCGGCAACACCTACGATGCAGATGAAGTCTCACCCAAGGTAGAGGCAGGGGTGGCTACAAGACTCAGGTGTTTGCAACATTAGATGGGACACAGATTTGTGATTACAATACTTAATAAATCACTTCCCACCGTCAGTTCCTCAATATACAATCAATAATCACTTCGCTGATAAAACAAGTCTTCGCAACATTCACACTGATATAACGTATTCAAGCACTTAGCATCAATAGATAGGTCAGATCTAGCAGATCATAACTCAACACATTCATATAGATCAGATCTAACATTCTTATACATCATTAGCACTAAGCATAAGCGTATCTATCTAATCATCTCTAAGCACTTAGCAAAATAAGATATAAACACATCTAGACAAGCAAAAAGAAAGACAACACAATGTTTACGTGGTTCACCTCCACCCTGGGGCTACGTCCACCAACTCTTCTTCTTTATTATCTTCAATCAATCGTTTACAAGAACAGAGCCATCAAAACCCTACTCTACACAGGACAAAATATTTGCACAACTCGCTAGATCCTTCTTCCTTGTGTTACAACACTCAGCCTTCCACAATATGTTACAAGGACCTACACTTAGCTCTGCAGGTCTCTTACAGTCATGCACAAAGAACTTACAGAATCTACTTGCACTTAGCATACATTCACATCACATAGATGCACTATTCGACTATAGATTCCTATACATCTATTTATACATTACAAAATAGGCCTAGACATGGGTAAAACCATGGGTTGACATCCCATTCCCATTACATATTCCCAAAAACCCCAAAAAGATCCAAAAGTGGGTTGAGATCCCTTGATCTCCACTTCATCTTGCGCTCCTCCTTCGATAGGCTGTCGAAGTCCCAAAATAGGTCAATATGACCAAGAATATCCCAAAACTTGGTCAAGGGCCAACATGCCCCCAACACTCACCTGTGACTCATCCCGAGTCACTCTGATCTGACCAGTTCTACTTTGAAGGCCTCAAGCTTGGCTCGAGATTCTTCGACCTACTGTTGTGTGACGACCTCTTACTCGGTGAACTTCTAGATCACTGTGTCATTCACGGGCCCTTCTAGGTGTTGTTCTACTGTGATGAAAACATGTTCTAGCTCTGCTCCTCAGCTTTCAACCTCTGTGAATAATTGGCATGCCTTATCTTGCACTGGTTGAATTCATTGAGTAACTTCCATCACTCTGCCTTGAATTGTATGGATCTGCTGCTAGGCGGTGCGTTGCTCCTAAGACCGCTTCATTCTTTCCATGGCTGACAAGGGCTTCAACTGTGCCTGTAGTCTGTCTGTGTGCTTCTTTGCTTCCTTGAGTTGTGACTCTAATGCCTGTAACTCCGGATTCTCGGTGAGGTTCTCATATGTTTGGGAGTTGTGGTTACTCAGCTTCTTGTACTCCAAGGAAAGAGATTTTAGTCTATCAATTGCGCTGCGGGCAGTTGCTTCCCTTTGGTATCTTACATCTTGAGGGGTCTCGGGCACAGTGTAGAGCTACAAGTCTGCTATGTGTTGTTGGAGATGCTGGATTACTTCTTCAAGTTGTGCCACTTGCTGTGGAACTCGCTCTTCGGTCTTTACTTCTATGACTGTCACAGAGAGAAGTGCTCTATGAACCCTTTCCTTTAGTTCGAGTTTCTCTGTGAGAAATTGTTCCTTTCTTTGCTGCAATTTTTATTTTTCTTCATCCCACTTCACTTGTAGAGCAAGCTTTTCCCATTCTACACTACTGTGTTGTTCTACAAGGTCTCCCTGTACTTGTGCCAAAGCCTGAGTAGCTTGCGCTATTTCTTCCCGAGCTCATCAAAGGCGAGCTTCAACTGTATCAGCGATGCGGTGGAGTTGAGCTGGCTCATCTCCAAGTTCTGATGTTCCTGCTGACAGAGGCACAATGGAGACTGTGCAAATGGATTGTAGTGCCTATTGCACTCCTTGGAGCTCGTCCTTAATAAGATGGAACACCTCCTCCTTCTTAGATTCTTACTTCTCTGCTATCTCCAATAAAGTATCATTCAGGTTTGCTATGGTGAAATCGAAGTCGTAGAAGGTGAGGATGTTCTACATTTTTTTCATGGTTGCTTTCACTTTCTTCTGGGAGGAAGTTTTTGGCAAGGAAACCTTCCTCTTCTTCGAGGGATCCTCCTCGTCTCGAGGCAGTGTAACCTCACCTTTCCTCTATTCAACTTTTGCGCCATCTATCTATCTTCCATCTCCTCCTTTCTCTGCTAATATAGAAGTAGCCTTCACGGATGTGCTATCTAAATCATGAACCTCTTCAGTCTTCTTTATCTTGCTCGGTCTGGGTGTATCATGCACTGCTTCCAGACTGTCAATGTCAGACATCTCCGCAGGGTCGGCTGGAATGAAGAGGTTCGTCGACCAATCCTTAGTGATTTCTTCTAAGTCCTCCTCTGTCAACTTGTAGTAAGACTAAAGTTTTTTCGTGTGCTCGTCAGCATGTGCTATAATATAAATGTAATGGAAGTCCACACTGAATTTCATTAAAGGCCGAAACCTGTGAAGAGTATTTGGTGTGATGCAAGGATCAGACTGGATAGCTAACTTCAGCTGATTGTGATGTGTGGAATACGGAATTTGAATGCCATTTCTTGTTCATGTCACTGGAATACCACAATGTACTAAACTTCGCGGCTAGAGGTTCAAAGGGTTCGATGTATGGGAAGGTCACACCTTCCGGCATCTCCCATGCAATGAAAGCAATCAATATTAGAAGATGATTGAAGTGGAACTCATATCCTTTATCTTGCAATTCCCTACAGTCCAGTTCCAACTGGTTCACGAGGTACTTCACCCAATTCATTTGTAGGCCCTCTGTGCACTTCCCTGCGAGGTCAGCTACAAAACCAGTCACTTGGGTGGGTCGGTTTTTGCGGAATAAATTTCCTGTGATCAATTGACAGGCTAGGCACACTACACTCCTTTGGATAGAAGCTACCTTGTAGCCTCACATTCCATTTTTTCCATCTTCGTAGGTGTCCTTGATCCTTTGTGCTAGAGTGCAATCCATTGTTTTTTCGGGGTAGAAATCCTGTGGGTTAGGGCCTTTCATACTTAGCCCTGTGATCCGATTGATCAATGTCAGATCCACAGTGATACGATGGTTTAACCACAAGTATCCTCCATGGTAACAGGACAACCACAGTTTGACGCATGCATTCACTTCTTGGTGTCTTGAAAAGTGAGGAATCTTCATGACATTGAGCAATGTGGACTACGCGAGGTTATGGGTCCATGACTGAGGAATTATATTTAAATTCTTTCCTTTTGTCCTGGTCAGGTACTTATGTGGGGTGAGCATGATGTAGACCTTCCTGTCGCTGAGGTTGAAGTCCCTAAACTTCAACGTTGTTATCTTTTCTTGATCTACGCAAACTACACATATCCCCTTCGGGAGGTATGCAGTGACCAATTCATTCTCAACGTCTCTGGGCACACTGTCTCGATTTATGGCACCGCTCAGAGGTGGTATATAGGCAGGTAAAATAATCGGAATCAACTTAGCATTTGCGAGATCGTCTCTGTGCTTGGTTCACTTCTCATCTGCGGGTCGTGATTGTCCTACTTGAGCAGTGGATGGAGAGGCCGACAGTCCTCTCATCGATGATGCTTGTAGACTGGTACACAATCCTCTCTCCAACATGACTCTTTCAGTCTTCAAGTCAAGGAGTACTTCTATTACTGATTCTTCAACTGCGGTGAGCTCGTCAGGCATACGTACTCAGGATTAATAATATCGGGTTCACAATTAACTCAGATACTGCACTAGAATAAACAACAAGAGGGAAGTGATCACTGTATACAATTCACTTGGTCTGCGGGCTCAAAGTATTAGTTAGCAAAAGTTTTCTCCGTGCATGGCACGAAGGGATAAATAGTCAACTCGGCAACAGTTCTCTTGTAACTTGTATGAAGCCTCATTAACTCTTGTTCTATCCATTATGGCATAGTCCAATGGTTTGGTGTCGAGCTATAAATGATTTCCGGCCCATTAGGAGTGAAATTTGAATGGATATATCAGTCCCAACGACTATATTGCCTCGCCATGGAGAAGTGCCATATGTCGTTGTTCTGATATCCTGGCGAAGCTCCCATTCTGCAAATTTTTTGTCTGTGAAGTTTCCTCTGGAACCTTCTGTAACTTTTCAAACTTAGCTCTCTTCTTACTTATCTTTCTAGCCTTCCTCTCAGTGATCTTAGTCTTGGTATTCTTTTTTCCATTCTAATTCTTATCGTCTTTGGACATAGTCACTACGCGTTGTCGAGATTCTCTCCTAGGACTCGGGATTAACACCTCTTCTTTATCCGAGATAGCTACCTCAATCTTTTGCAAGTATTCTAAGGTTCTTTCAACTTTGACATCTAGGTCTCTAGTGTTAAGTAGCTTCGACCTATTCTCTTGTTCTTCAATCAAGTATGCGATCCTTCTAGTCATGAAATATTTTAACTCTTGTCTCTTCTACTCCAAAACTTATTCTTCTTCTTTTTGTCTGGCTTGATCTCTTTCAATCCAAGATTTCCCTAGTAACATGGTAAATGGGGCGCGATCCTCAATAAATTAAATAATCTCAAAATTTTCTTATGTCGAAGTTCCATTGGCATTCATAGATATCTGAGTGAGCTTTCCACATAGGTTTAACAGTTTTCCTCTGAATAACCCTATTCCTCCTAGTGAAGGAATCATAGCAGGCCTTCCTATATCTTCCCAAGTTCTCTCTGTCATGATATTCACCCATGTTTCCTCATCTAGAACATAGTCAATGTCAAAGTCTCCTATTCTTTATTCAAGGCATTCCTTGTCTTTAAATATCTCTAATAATCTAACATGTCAATGGTCATTCAAGGTTTCTTTCATGTGTAGAAATACCTTCTCTAATTCTTTTTGGGGTTCTTCTATATCCTTAGTTTATGGATCTGCCTTAGGGTTTTCTTGTCTTATGTTCATACTTTCAATCTTAACAATCATTCTAAGGCAATCCAACACTTCATGGTTCATAGCTTTGCAACAAATACAACCAGGTCTTCTCCTAGGGCATGCCTTAGCAAGATGTCCAGGTTTTCTGCAGCTGTAACAGAGGGTTAATCCTCTCTTTCTTTTAAATGATCCCCAACTTCTCCTGTACTGCGCGCTAAGATCATAGGAACTAACCTGCAATAAATTATTTCTAGGATATTGCATCCATTCATTAGTCCAAACATTCTTTCTATGCATAGGTATAACATATCTTTCACTATTCTTATTAGATCTACTCATATAAAATCTTCTTTCATCTATTAATACCCTAGTTTTCCAACTAGGACAGACTCTATTAAACATACCTAAATCCATACTCTAGAAACAAAAAAATTTCACTTATCTTGCTTCTACAGAGCACAAAGCTTACAGATCTAAAACTTTTAACTATTCTTACCTTTATCATAGCAAAGAGCTTGCAGATCTTACCTCTTTTAATCAGACGTTCTCACTTTTTCCTTTCTTAGAGCACAAAGCTTCCATATCTTACTTCTTTCCTTCATATCCGACCTCTTTTCTTCAAATCAGGCTTCTTTCTTTTAGCACAGATATTTATAAATCAGTAGAATAATGCGCACTAGGGCACAGATCTACACACAGAGATTTCACAATATCAGGTCGAATCTTTGCACATATATTCTTCTTTCTCAGTTCCCAACAATCACAGTTTCAAGTCCCGACAACAAAACTATTTGTTGGCACAAGGGAAGACCCAGGGTTCAATGCTACAACAGTGCATCAATAAATCCCTAACTACCAACCCTTTCGACAACACCTGCGAAGTAGATGAAGTCTCACCCACGGTAGAGGCAGGGGTGGTTGCAAGACTCAAGTGTCTATAACCTTAGCTAGGACACGGATCTGTGATTACAATACTTAATAAATAACTTATCATTATCGATTCCTTAATATGCAATCAATAATCACTTCGTTGATAAAATAGGGCTTCACAACATTCACACTGATATAACGTATTCAAGCACTTAGCATCAATAGATAGGTCATATCTAGCAGATCAAGCACTCAACACATTCATATAGATCAGATCTAACATTCTTATACATCATTAGCACTAAGCATAAGTGTATCTATCTAATCATCTCTAAGAACTTAGAAAAAGAAGATATAAACACATCCAGACAACACAGTGTTTACATGGTTCACCCCCACCTTGGGGCTACGCCCACCAACTCTTCTTCTTTATCATCTTTAGTCAATCGGTTACAAGCACAGAGCCATCAAAACCCTACTCCACACAGGACAAAAGATCTGCCCAGCTCGCTAGATCCTTCTTCCTTGCATTACAACACTTAGCCTTCCACAATCTGTTGCAAGGACTTGCACTTAGCTTTGCAAGTCTCTTACAGTCATGCACAAAGCACTTACAGACTCTACTTGCACTTAGCATACATTCACATTACATAGATGCACTATTCGACTATAGATGCCTATACATCTATTTATACATTACAAAATAGGCCTAAATATGGGTAAAACCATGGGTCGACATCCCATTCCCGTTAAATATTCCCAAAACCCCAAAAAGGATCCAAAATTGGGTCGATATCCTGTGATCTCCGCTTCATCTTGTGATCCTCCTTCGACAGGATGTTGAAGTCCCAAAACTTGGTCAAGGGTGAACACCAATGCTGACTTGGTATGGTTGATGTTGGTAGGAGACCCGAGGTATTGATTGTCTCTCCTTTATTCGATTGGTACACCACACATTCAACCACAAACTTTTGAACATCAGTTTTAAGACTTTCCCATAAAAAACCCTTCTTCATCCCGTGGTAGGTTTTCAAAAACCTTGAATTTCATTTCTGTTATGGAGAAAATATCATGGTTGGATAACAAGATCTCCCTAGGATCTTCCCATTTATCCTAGAAAGAGAGAGGGATATATTTCTATGTTTTTCCTAGATCTAAACAAGCAATTTGTTTTTATACCAAGAGGGGAGAGAATGAAACACATTACTTTTGAAGGATGTCTTCACATGTCTTGGTTATTTTGGATCTTGAGTTCCAACTCCAGTCCTTGTAGCATACTCCCTACACATAAGAAACAAACAAACACCAATCTACTTCTTCTGCTAGTGTTAGAAATTACTAATCTAATTCAGATATATTCATTACGTGACCAGATCTAAACATTCATGAGCTTAACATAAATATTTATGGGGAAAATCAATAATCTAGTATCTCAAGATGAAAATAATACAACAAATGTGATACCTTTAGTGTATATGCATCCTCCTTGGCCCTTTCTCCTCCTCAACTTCTTAATCAAACTAGGAAATCTAATTTGCTATTATGGAATGGAGAAGCTCCTCTATATTTGGAAAACATAACTCTGTAAATGATTCTTCCTCCCTATGCTCAATATTTACCTTCTTTATATAGATCCTTGGAAGAAGGTTAGGAGAACTTCTAGATCTTATAGAGACCAATGGATACTTGAATGATGTGAGTTCCAAGGTTCATACCACGAAGAACCAACTCATCCCTCATTTTCCTCTTCGAAACTCCATGAATATAGAAGGTTACAGAGGTTGTCATTGGTTTCACTATAGATGATCAATGAATCATTGCTTGATGTCTATGTATGAAAAACAATGACCCTAAAAAATGACCCAAATCCCAAACTATAATTGTGTCTTAGCTTATATCTTCTACTATATTCCCTTGTAGCCCTGTAGGGTGGAAATTAGGGCTATAATAGATGCCCCCTAATGTGTGAGGTCAGGAAAGGAATGGATGGAAGAAATACATTACAATAAATTAGTATCCATGAGGCAGTGTGAGGAGAGAGAAAATAGGTTCGATGGTCAAATATGACCCAATCAAACACCAAGGGTAAAATCATATATAAACCACCCCCTAAGTAGACATACTCATAATTTGAAGAGTAACAAAGCATGGTCACTAAACAATACACTGCAAGTCCATGACATGAAATGAATGACCATGGCCAAGAAAGAATACACAGTGGATCCATGTCATAAAAAAAAATATCATAGCTGTGAGCCAATAAAATGTGGATCTATGTCAATAATATGATCATATCCACGAGAAAATACAATGTGTATCTATTAGAAATCATATACAATAGGAAAACACCAAGAATTGTGGAAAGTTCCCTCTGAGTCTTCAAAGTACTCATAGATAAGTGATATGCCCCATCGCAACTTGGGAGGGGATGATGTGGCCCCAATCCCAAGGTATTCATCCCAAACCCCAATGGTATGAATCTACAACATGCAAATAGATGAGTTGATGACGATCATGGTAGAAACCATATGATTACCAATCATTGATATAAACTATTAACATACGCGAGAGGACCCACCGATGAGGAAGATGGACCCCAAGGTACCTAGTAAAATATAGCAAGTGTGTATAGAGGATCTGATGTTGAACACTCGTAGAATCAATTGATCAAGATTCAATGATGAAAACCCATTGTATATCATGAGGAGGCTTACCACCGAGGACTGCAAGCTCCAAGGTAGTGAAATCTCAAAAAAAAAAAATTGTATATTTTGGATATGATATATGAAAAACAAATCACTCACACCACACACCTATGTACAAGGCAGTACACATATTGATGGTTTATGCAAATTAGAGCCCATTTATAAGCTGAGACCAAGGATATTTTTCATAATCGATGAACTCATGAGTCGATGTTGACATCATATGGATTACCATGTTGGGTCCATGCCACATAGGAATGAATTTTTGGATACAAATGTACTTATCATGATTGGTTTCATGAGCTATGGAAGCTCCTTGATGGGATCCATCAAGACATGAAGGAAGTAGGAAAGAAAAATATGTGATAGAAGGGGAAGCAAAGAATTGGTTGGCAAGTTCTAAAAGATATAACCAAGGTAGAAAAGGGTCAATATTGGGAGGTCAATTACATACCCCAACAAATGCCCCCAGTCCAAGATTGAGACTCGTCATGCTAAATCTCATGGGTTACAAATAAGGGAGGATGGATTCTTGATGATTCTCATCTTCTTTGGGATTAAATATGGAAGACATGATGTCTAGAATGGCCTCTTCTGAAGGCAACTCAAAATCTAGGATGTCATGTGAACTTGGATAGTCAACGACCCATGTAGGAAGATTAGGTTGATCACACTCCATATGAGGACGAAGGTGTTGACTAGTATCATCTAATGTTGATGGGATTGTTGGATTGACAATCTCAACCATGGTGGGCGACATGGAAGCTCCATAATATTCAATATCCTCGGGATGAGGTACCACCCAAGGATCAACAAACCCAAGGGATCCACTGGTAAATGATGAAATCATGTTGATAAGAGAAATGTTCCTAGTAGGAGGTGGTGGGGAAAGGGGTAAAATTCTTATAAGTGAAGGATATTTAAACATCACTACACCCACACTCAAATAATACTATTGGGAATCAATGATAAATGGTACATTATACCCCAAATTGGATCCAAGGTTTGGGCTACAAAACACAAGTTGATCGATCGTCACTATTTTCCCTTGATGAGAGAAGCATAAGACCCTAAATATTGAATATAAAACTACAATAATATTGTAGAACCAAGTGTGCCCGAGTAACAAATTAGAGGTGCATCGATGACCTCGAAAGCAATAGAGACAATATTACCACCAAAATCGATGGGTAAGACGATGATTATACTATGGGGCTAGAATATATGTCCATCAGATGCTTTCAACAATGTGGTAGATGTGTCAAACTTAGGAGAGCCAAGGACCTTCCAACAAGACATAGACATGATGCAAGTCGAGGCTCCTTCATCAACCATGGTTCATAATATGTTTTTCACCATCGATCACTTTGATCTGGAAGGAGACTTGATGGGAGAGCCTGTGATTAACGTGATCACAATCAAAGGTTATCAAAATCAACTATGAGGGATTAACCCCACCTATAGAAGACAACAAGGCTTTCTACTACATTTGGCAGCTTTGGAGAATTTCAAGTGTGGACATGGCATAAGATGCCTAGGCCAACTATTCTATAATATTGTAGTTGTGGGAAACATGTGAATTGGGATTATGGGTCATGCGTCGAAGAAATCCATTTGGGGGGAAAAGTGGTGTGTCAAAGAATGGATTCTCAATATGAAGAGGGTCACTAGGTTGGGAAGAAGATGTTGGTTCATGCACAACATGAATAGGCTCAAAAGTCTCATATTTATTGGCTCAAGTATACAAATTGACCATTTGGTCACACATGAAAATATAAGAATTTGAGGAAGACCCCTCACGTTAAGGGGTACCTTCTATGCCCCCTTGCGGAGGGGAGGGATTTGTTGCAACCATGTGTTGAGGTTGAGGGGGAAAAGGATGGGCTAAGACATCAGGTTGTTGGGGACCCTTTTGTTGAGCCAAAAATCGATGAACCTCATCCTTTTGAAGATATTGATGAGTAGGGTGGTCCTCCCCACAAATCGTGCAAGGGAACAAAATATTCTTCTTCTATTTAAGGCCCCTACCTTGATTTTTTTGGGAAGGCGTGGTCCCTTGCTTATTGTTGGAATTTTTCTTCTTATTCCTCTTCTTCTTTCCTCCAAGTTGTTGAGGTTTCTTCGATTGTGTGGATTGCCAAAAATTCACCTTGGATTTCTGAGTAGGGACCATTGCAGTTTGAGCATTAGAGATAGAAGTTGATGGGTGTGACAATATAGATATGTAACCCATATGGTAATCTAATTGGTCTATAAAGGCATGGGAAATAGGACCCACCACACCATCGACATGGGGTCCTGGGTTTGGATTCTTTAGATCTATCAATGGACTAGGAGCATTCAAGATAATATCATAAAGGGTTCCCAAGTGTGAGTAAATAACATCCAAGTGTTGGGTACACATGATGTCTTAATCCTCAGTATCCACCTCGACCATAACTACGTCTTTGGAAATGGGTGGTAGGAGGGACTTGGTGAACCACTCCAAGTTTATTTTTCATAATTTAAGTTTTGATCATCCTATGTCTTTTCCTCTACTCATGTATACGATCATATATGTGAGTGGATATATATTGTTGCAAGGATGTCAAGAGATCTATTCCAATCTCGTACTGTATGGGAAATTGGTAATGCATTCGAAAATCCATTTCCAAGTCATTGAAACTTTTAGAGGAAGTGCCTTCTAACTCGATATTCCATTTGGTGACACTTCCAACCAGGGATCTATGGAAAATAAAAAACCTCACACTATCATCCATCAAAGAGTTGGATGAACACCACAAATGATATGTCATGATGTGTGTGGAGGGGTCTTCTCCTAACTTTCCATCRAATTTGGGTATGTACGATGKTAAATTCACAAGAATAAATGACCATGAAGGGTTGTGGGAGATAGGGTCATTTGTCATATGCACCGAATCATGCAAGTATAATGTTGCAAGGAAAGGAAACGACCTATGAGAAAATGAATACTGTGAGAAAGGGGGAGTTCCTAAAGTTCCAGATGAACCTTGTTGTCCCCGTACATTTGCGTTGCTAGAGGGTTGTGGTGTTCTAAGAGAGTGAGTGCCCCCAAGGATGGTGGCACTTCTAGGAGCATGAATTCTCCCAGGACCAAATGTTCCATCGAGGGGATTACCCCCAGAGGTAGGTGTGGACCCTATGGGAAATGTGTTCCCAAAACTAGTCCCAAGGAATAACCCCCCGAAACCAAAGGTATTTATAAAGGGAAATCCTCTCCACTGTGAAAATTTTACCCAATTGGACATGTCCCTAGGGAAAGGTGTGCTAACCCATGGAACTTTAAACCCTCCTGACATGCTACTACCCCCATTCTTACTAGGTACAACCCAAAAACCACTAGGAATGTTCCATCCAAAAGGTAAACCGTCACCTAACAATGTCGGGATTCTCATAGGAATGGTGGAGGTGGAAGGAACTCCACCCACCATTATGAAACCAAAGCTCTCCCCCCCACTAGAAGCAGATCCAAATGTGGGAATCATAATGGATGGGATTTTCATAGGAACACTCTGTAGACCAACGGATGGAAATAAAGACACGACCAATGCCCCCCATAGAAAGGGACCCGTAGAAAAATGAAAATACTATGTGTGTCCAATAATGCTTAAGAAAGGTAATGTGGACATCATAGGGATGCCCACAGTCCCACTTATATATGGGCTTGATGGCTCAGCCACACTGGACAAAACACTTGGTCCTAACATGGTGTTAGGATCGCTAAACAAAGAAAAAGGTTCACTAAAACGTTCCATTAACTACATGAGTATGGGTGCTTCAGGATTAGTCAAAGGAGGGTTAAATTTTGGTGGAGGGATTTCGTCGACCACTTCCACTTCAACCGAACTAGTCTCCTCTAACCAAAGATGGAACTCTTTGAATTTGCACCCCCTTATTTCTCACTTCTCAAGATGTGGTTGTACCTCTATTATTGGATCTCATCCTCATAACCGACGAGACCGACATGATGATTCAACCACAGTGAAAATAATATGTACAAATCAAACACAATTCAACCAAAGGTCGTTCTAGATTCGGAATCAAAGAGAACACCCCTATCAAATATAGGAAAACAATAAGAAAACCAATGTTGAGGGGGCCTTCTGAAAACTAACCCTCTGGAGGAGACAAAATCCCCATAATATTGGCTAGCGAAGGTATGAGGAGAAGTTACGATGAACAATGTGAAACAACCCTGACTGGTGCAAGGACCCTTTATTAAGTCAGGCACCCTTCGAGGGAACCGATACTATGAATGAACGTCTACCACATGTACTATAGGAATTCCCCTCTTCCAGTCACCTATGTATCTACCTAGGAATGGTCACTAAGTCTACCACCTCACAATAAATGACAGGGTGAATAGTCATAGGTCCGACCAGTACACGTAAGGGCAGGGTAAATATACCCAAAGATTCAAAGGCATTAACTCAGATAGAGGTAGGGCACCAATAAAACACTTGTATAAGTAGTAATTGAAGTGATACCATAAATACCAAAACAAGAAGAGAGGGGTAATCTCCCTACTTTCCTCGATGCTAGCTCACCTTGAATCTTGTGTTAGAGGAGCTTCCCAAGACACTGTTTGCAAAAATGGTTTTTTCAGTCTTTAATGACTATAGGTTACATTTTTGGTTCCCTTGAAGAGTTTTCTCTCCAATCCTATTCCAAGGCCCTAAACCTATCTAATGTTGGTTTTCTAACTAAGAAAAGATTTTAGTTGATTTATATTACGTAGTATTTTATTAAGACTGTTGTTTATATCAAAGGGAAACAAATGAAACTTTTATGGTGTTTTTGACTCTTGACCCAACCAAAGCAATGCGAAAATGACAATGCACTTGTTTGATTCGATGAATTATAACTATGGGAGGAAAAATMGATATTTTTGTTGTTTATATTCAAAAGGAAATCTCAACCACCAAGCAACCATGCAAACAAAATTAGACCCAAACTTTACAAAAATGCAAACCAAATATTTCACCAATGCACCTTTTGTTTCTAATGGTTCAAAAKCTCATATGCATGCAATTTTTTTAATTTTTCCARATGAGGTGCAAAAGTTTCTTAATCTAATCAAGAACACAATATGAAAACAAAAAACCAACAAACTAACAACAAGGGCTATAGGAAATTGGTTGTGATGGAAAAAATCCCACTCCAATGTCTTTACAATAATCTCACCCAAAACTCACAATGAATGTAGATATAGCAATAAATACTAATCAAAAGATGGTATAGAAACCAAATGAAATCAATAAGACCTACACTACCATATCTAATCATATCTGTTGGGTGCACAACCCAATTTCAATGGATCACTAGACAACAATCAAGTGTACAAAAGCAATTCGAGGAAGCCACACAAACACACTTAAAACATGGATTGAATACATAAGGTGTGGAAAAAAAACTCAATCAGAGGGAAGATATTATTAATACATATCAATCATAGATATATGGTATTAGACACATCCAGGTCTTAATAAGGAAATCAACAAATTTTGCAATTTTCCTAGTTTATAGGGATCTCCTTGAGTTAGATGACCTCCAACACGAGACTAGTCATTGGACACCAAAAATGAAACAAGCTACTACTGCAAAAAAATTTAATTGAGAAAGATATGTCTCGAATCTAAGAATGTAAAATTTGAGGGAATAATAGGAAAGACATAAACTAAATAAAAAACCAGAAACAAAGGATAATTGGTAAGGGTCTCTAAAGTAGAGGAATAAAAAATAATTCCCTAGTGGAGTCATTGGTTCTGTTATGGAGAAAATATCATGTTTGGACAACAAGATCTCACTAGGATATTCCTATTGATCATATATATAGAGGGATACATTTCTATGGATTTCCTACATCTAAACAAGCAATTTATTTTTATAACAAAAGGGGAGAGAATGGCACAGCATACTTCTAAAGGTTATCCTTGTATGTCTTCGTTGTTCTAGATCTTGAGTTTTAGATCCATTCCTTGCAACCTTCTCCCTGCACATAAGGAACAACCAAACACCAATCTACTTCTTCTCCTAGTGTTAGAAATTACTAATCTAATTCATATCTAAATGATATATTCATTACAAGACTAGATCTAAACATTCATGAACATAACATAAATAATTATGGGGAAAACCAATGATATATTATCTCAAANCACCAATCTACTTCTTCTCCTAGTGTTAGAAATTACTAATCTAATTCATATCTAAATGATATATTCATTACAAGACTAGATCTAAACATTCATGAACATAACATAAATAATTATGGGGAAAACCAATGATATATTATCTCAAACTGAAAAGAATACATCAAATATCATACCTTTAGTTTAGATGCATCATCCTTGGTTGCTTTCTCCTTTCTCCTCCGCAAATTATTAATCAAACTAGGCAATATGATTATGGTTGTTTTGGAATGGAGAAGCTACTCTGTATTTGGATAACATAGCTCTGTAAATGATTCTTCCTCCCCGTGCTCAATATTTCCATGTATGACAAGAGAAAACCCTAAAAAATGACCCAAATCCCAAGCTATATTTGGGTCTTGGATTATATCTTCTACTGTATTCCCTTCTGTCCATGTAGGGTGGAAATTAAGGCTATAACACTCTTATAGGAGACTATAACACTCTTATAGGAGAAGTGTGTAATTCCAAAAGGATGTTCTAATTGAGTTGATAATTCCTA
>SNQJ01S0144907.1:7931-32329 GCA_010110895.2 Picea sitchensis
AGATTATTTAGGGATTGTTTAGGATTTCAGGGCAAAGGGATTCAATATAATCAATTAGGGGTTGTTTAAATTTTTGGGTTAGTGTTGAATAGTTCCAATTCTAAACTCTCTTTCTTACAAGCAAGTAGGTGGGTAGGCCCTGGTCCAATTTTTTAAACCAAGGCTCTGATACCATGTGTAAGGTCTCTGTCACCACAGAGCCTTATAAAACACAAGTAAAAACAAAATAGAGAGTAACTAAATGTTATCCTGTACAATTTAATCTTCAACATTTAACCATAATTTATTCAGCAAAAATTAAATCAGGTAACCATCACATAACATAGCATATTCAATAGAAATTAAATTAGGTAACCATCACACAACACAGCATATTCAACACCTTAATGATAACCACCTGAAATCTTGAAAATACATACCTCTGTCTGATGTTGTTTCTCCAATCTCCATCTATCCTCGCTGCTGCTCTGCCCAAACTCTGACCAAAACCAAATCTCTCCTCCTTTCCAGCTAGGAACATAGCCTATCTGGCTCCCTAGCTCCAGGATTCCATGAGGATTCCTGGCCCCCAAGACAAAAACTCCCAGCAACCTGGTGCACCCCTGTAACAGTCCACCCAAACTCCCCAACCAGAAAATACAAAACCAGAAAACACATATAGTCCCTAATCTCCAAATGTTTCCTTCTTTCCCCAAATTTTTAAAAGTCCGTCTCTCGAATGCCTCTACCTCCTCATATCCCCCACCATTCACCACCTCCTCCCTTCATTTAATTCCACCCACCTTATCCCTCCATTTAATGCCTTATCCCTCCATTCAATATCTTATCCCTCCATTCAATACCCTATCCATTCATTCAATACCCTATCCATCCATTCAATGCCTTATCCTTCATATGTTAAGTTTTCTAATAAATAAATAAAAATTATTAATCTTTTAATTCGTTACCCAAACCTTTAATGACTTAATTAATTAATTAATTAATTAATCAACAGATATAAACAATTAACAATTAATTAATTAATATTATTAATATTATCAATAAATAATCATTGTTTAACTAAAATACATTAGGACAGTTAATTATTTAATTAATTATACTTGATAAACCTTAAGAAATCATTTAACTAGGGTTGTTACATATCCATCTTCTATTTATTTGTATATTCCACTCCTTCCATGCTATGATTGACTCCATTTTTATGCAAGGTGTCTGAGTAAAAAGTTGAATTTGGGTTCCTTTCTATTTCTTCCTCCTCGTCCTTTTATTTCTTTTCTTTTCCCTTCCCAATCATCCTATCATGGAGAGTTCCTGTAATTTCAAAATAAATTAAATGTGAGAATTTGATGTATAAAATTTAATTCAATAATCTCGACAATGATCTGAAAAAATGTACTAACCAAAAAACGTTTTATAAAGAAAAATGTGTCGTTTACTTCTTGGAATTCACACAATTTTGCTACTAACAAGCTTAGAGTAATGTGCAAAATGACATATAGAATGAACATTATGTGTATAATCAAAATAGTTTTTTGGGATTAATTATGTCAGTGTTTCATGGAAACCTACACAGGGGACCTAGCTAAAGCATACACAAAAATATAGAATGAACATTATGCGTATAATCAAAATAGTTTTTTGGGATTAATTATGTCAGTTTTTCATGGAAACCTGCACAGGGGACCTAGCTAAAGCATACACAAACATATAGAATGAACATTATGCGTATAATCAAAATAGTTTTTAGGGATTAATTATGTCAGTGTTTCATGGAAACCTACATAGGGGACCTAGCTAAAGCATGCAGAAACAAAGTTTATCAAGAAAAGGAAGAGAGATACAATATGAAGAATGTGAATCAATGTATATTATGATCTGTTCAATGAGTGAATGACATTCACTCATATAGGAAATGATATCCTATCTTAGGAATGCATGCATAATAGTGATGATCTAAAATTAGAAATTCAAAAATAGAACTAGTCAGTTAACTCCCACTAAACTAGTGTGTTGAAAATAGAAATTTCTCCAACACCCCCTTGAACATCACTATGGAGTAAAAAATGAGTCCCAACTACTAGGATATATTAGGTACTCGTAGAATTCAACTAATGAACACTGAATAAAAATGAGGAAAGATGTAAAACCGCGTGGGAACAAAACCCCCCCTCAAAAGACAATGCATCAAAAGAAGAAAAGGCAGCTGCTAGGCAACCGTGTTCTTCACTACAATATGATCCCGCAAAGTATGAAACTTATGCACAGTGAAGGTTTTGGTGATTACGTCAACAATATATTCATAGGAAGGACATGACTGCAAATCAATGATCCCGTCATGTCCTAAATATCTGATGGAATGCACGTGGATTTCAATCTATTTGGTTCATTGTCATTGTACTGGATCTCTTCAAAATCTCAGTGTACTCTTATTGTCACACCATATGATAGTCGAACAATGAAACCGGATACCAAGATCGGTAATTAAGTGTTGAAGAAAAAGTGTATGACTGACACAGTTGACCACTCCTTTGTACTCGACCTCTACGGAAGATAAAGGAATGGATGATTGCTTCTTGCTTGACCAACAAATTGAGCCTGACCCCAAACTAAAAGTGTATCGATACGTGGACTTGTAATCTATGCTATCACCAACCCAATCTGAATCTATGAAGCCTATGAGATCTAATGCACAACCAGTTGCATAGTGAATCCCATAACTCATGGTGCCCTAAACATATCTGAGGATGCACTTGGAAGCCTTCTAGTGCATATCATGGGGTTCCTACATGTATCTAGAAAATGATCCTACTACATATGAGATATATGTACTGATGTGGGTGAGATACAAAATAATCCCCACCATCTATCGATACAAATTGATGTCCACTAATGGTGTATCCCTGCCATCCTCAAGTCTAATCCTAGATAATAACGGTGTAGGTGCAGAATTACAATCTGTCATGTGGAATATATCTAGAATATCAATGACATACTTAGGTTGAGAAGGTTTGATGCCAGAAGAATCATGACTAATCTGAAGACCAAGAAAGAAGTGTAGTGGACCCATTTCCATCATAGAGAACCTGTCATGAAAAATATATTTGACCAAAGCAATAGTTGAAGTAGAGCTACCAGTTATCAAAAGATCATAAACATAGAATACTAAAATCATCACAGAGTTAGTAGTCCCTTGCATATAAACATTGGAATCAGATTTACATCTAACAAAATCATGTGAAAGAAAGTAAGAATCCATCTTTGCATACCATTCTCTAGGGGCCTGCTTGAGGCCATAGAGAGACTTCTTCAGTTTGCATACTAAACATGAGTTTTGAATGAACCCCTGCGACTGTTCCATGTATATATCCTCTAAAAGGTCACCATGAAGAAAAAAATTCTTCACATCCATCTGATGAACTTATCATCCTTTGGTTGCTGCAATGGATAGATCCAAGTGAATGGAGTCCATATTTTCTATAGAAGAAAAGGTCTCATCATAATATATCCCATGAATATGTTGAAATCCTTTTGCAACTAATATAGCCTTGTACCTTCTCACCTGACCATTTTCTACTCTCTTGGTCCTATAGACACATTTTCATCTGACAAGTTTGATTCTCTAGGAGAGAGTCATGCTCCTCCTACATGGTTTCTTCCCATAGTGGATTGCCAACAACCTCATTGTAGGTATGTGGATCAGAAGGTTGAACCATATATCAATGCATGGGCATCACTAATTCAGAAGGTGAAAGTACATGAGAAGGATCCACATGCTGAGATCAAGTCGTTCTCAAATCTAATGGATCCTTTGCAAGGTCTCATGTTTCCTGAAGTGTGGATTTTGCCCACTTGGGAATTTTCTGAAGCTTCGACACTGCCTCCTCATTTGGATGTACTACCTACTCATCTTCATGTACATAATCCTTTGAATCTGTGTCTGAATATGTATCATCTGAGTGTGTAGAATCATCATATTTGATGTCTAGAACTGATGAAATCACAAGAGTCTCTACATGTTGCACTAGAGGTGCATGCAAAGGACTCTCCTCAAACTGAACATTGTGCTCAATGATGATCTAGTTTGTAGAGGGATCAATCAATCTGCACCCCTTCACATCATCTGGATATCCCACAAAAATGCAAGGTGTTCTCTATGGATCCTCTTTAGCTGCCATATGAAATGATGCGCTAGAATATATAATCCATGAATAAAATGAGGAAATAATTGAATCCAGAGCATGATGATTACCTTTCTTAGGTGCATGGTCTTCTTCCTTCTTCTTGTCTCCTTCAGGAATGAACTCTCCAAGGTTATTCTTCTAAAGTACCTATGTCATAAGATCGATATGCTTCTTCATGCATGTGGATTCTTCATGATTTGGTTTATTGCAATATGTGCACTTCTTTACCTTCTTATTATTCCCTTTGGAATTTGAAGAATCTTTGGAACCTGAAGAGTCCTTGAATGGTTTGGAATACCCCTCCTTCTTTGACTCTAGATGTAATAGCTCCTTTCGTTTCTACTTCGATTTATGATTGGACGCCCCTTTTCCATCATGCATAGTGAGTGCATGTGCTTTGGGATCTTTCATGAGGCCCATATGTATGAGTTTTTTTTTCTCTTGTGTGAGAGACTCAATGAACTGAGCCATCGTAGGAATTTTCCAATTTTCTCTCAAAAGACATCTGCTAGAATGGAAATTGGAGACATATACAACGTATTTTGGTCCTATCTTGGCCAAGATCATTAGAATAAGTTTTTATATTATGTAGAATTGTCAATACCACATTCACCCAAGCTAAATATCAAATATTTAAATTTAGTAAAGAAATATGTTTTATTATCAAAACTTTTAGGGTCTAAGGTATTCAACTCTACCTCAAGCATATGACCTCGCATTTC
This sequence comes from Picea sitchensis, assembly GCA_010110895.2. Taxonomy (NCBI): domain Eukaryota; kingdom Viridiplantae; phylum Streptophyta; class Pinopsida; order Pinales; family Pinaceae; genus Picea; species Picea sitchensis. The sequence continues at coordinate 12,835 of SNQJ01S0144907.1, forward strand.
ATCCTGCTTTCCAAAGAGCCCTTCCAAGGTGGTACATATCTCATGTGGAGTCTTGCATGTGACAACATGAAACCATAAATCAGTGGATATTAACTCAAGAATTATTCATGTGGCCTCATCCTTACGGTTTGCCCATCTGGTCTTCTCAAGCGTTGATGTAGGTTTTGTTTATGTCTCCATCGTAAAATTATGTAGTCATTTTATTTTGAGTTGGAATGCATCCTTCGGCTTCCATTCAAAATAGTTTTACAGTGTGACTATTATCACCAGACTTGATTGAATAAGTTGCATTGTCTCCATCCTTGCTATTGATTCTGAAAAGATCCTGAAAACACAGATCGTGGATTCCGAGATATGACAGATAGTTCTATGGCAGATATAGATATGATAAAATAGCTATATCTCCTAAAATATGATGTGTTTTTTAGATATTTTTTGTGAGCATGAGCATCCCTATGTTATACATCTATGGTCAAACTTTCAGCCTAGCCCAATTCATGGATTTCGAGATATGGATATTTTACTGATGAAAACCAATTTTCTAGAGGGAAGATGAATCGTTGCACCCTAAACAAGGATAAAGTGTGATGATGTTGAATCATCGCACCCTAGAGAAGGATAAATTGTGAAGTTTGAGGGACACCATCACACCCTAGCAATGGATAGATTGTGACGATTCCAATCGTCACACCTTTCGATAGGGGTAGGCTGTGACGATGGTGAAAACTAGGTTTTCTCAATAATTAAATCCTCTTTCTCTCTTCTATGGATTTTCTCAGTTGTTCCAAGCATCTCGAATCTGATGCAATGTCAGTGTTTCATGGAAATCTGCATAGGAGACCTAGCTAAAGCATACACAAACAAATCTTATCAGGAAAAGGAAGAGAGATACAATATGAAGAATGAAAATCAATGTATATTATGATCTATTCAATGAGTGAGTGATATTCACTCATATAGGAAATGACATCCTATATTAGGAATGCATGCATAATAGTGATGATCTAAAATTATAAAGTCTAAAATAGAACTAGTCAATTAACTCCCATTGAACTAGTGTGCCAAAAATAGAAATTTCCCCAACAAATTCATATCCCATTGGATCATAAATTCACTTTAATGTGAATTAACCAGTGATCTTCAAAGCCATCAATGAATAAAAGATAGTTTAGAGTTTTGAAATGGAGAGGGAAAATTCATAGTCAGGCACCATATCACAGGTATTTTATTTACAACTGAACTTATAAACACAAAAATAGTTCCTTGGTCGGTGTGGGTACTTTATGTGATCGTGTTATTAGATATAAACTTGTAATTAACAGTTCCACTGGGGCCCCATAATACAAAGTATTTACTTGAAACAATACACAATTCATAAAAACCCCAGTCCGATCAATAATTAATCGAACCATCGGTCAACTGGTCCACTAGGAGATTGGAAGATCCTTTATAATTTTTGTTTTAAAGTAAGCAAGAGACCCAACCTAAGCATCGGGACACCGAATAATTATTTTACCAATAAATTTTGAGAACTCACATTTTACTTAATGTTGGTTGAAAGAAATTTATTAAGGTGTTTAAGCTAAAACAAGAGTTGACTTAAAATACCCCAATGGTGAAAATAATGTTGGAAAGTTAGTTGTTATTGATGTCAATTCTTGAACAATTCTAGAAGCATTGATTTCAACCATAGATGATGCATGTTAATCCCATAAGAAGACTCTATAAGTAAAGGGTGTATTTGGAGAAGTCTCTAAAGTGGTCATGTTATACCATATATTTAAGCATGGCCCTCACGAAAAGACACTTTGAAGAAGTATAAAAGAAACCCAAAGGTGTCTTCATGAGGGCTGAAGTTGACCGAGGAAAATGAGGTTGAAGAATAATTCAAGTGTATGCAAAACTCTCATAGATGGATAGTCATCATCATGTTGTTTCCAATGGTATGTGGTACACCATGTGGTTCCTCACAGTTGAGGAGTTATGCCCTCTTGAAGTTGGAAGAATCGGAGAATGGTTAAGAAGACCCCAAATAGTTACAAGTATTAATTAAAGGGTAAATTGGTTATAGCAAGAAAGTAAAGTTTGATCCTAAAATTAATGAAATAAGTTACTTTGAAAAAGTATATATAGACCTTAAGAGGTCTCTCATAAACATATTCACACATACATTATATTGGATATCATTTAGTGAGCAAGTGATCTTTTGGTAAATATTTTTGTATCATTTATTTGGCAATGAAGTTTTGGTACTGAAGTTTTGGTAGACACATTTTGGTAGTGAATTTTTGTCCGCGATGTTTTGGTAGAAAAAAATTTTGGTAGCGAATTTTTGGCCGTGAACTTTTGGTAGCGAAGTTTGAGTAAAGGTATGTTTTTTATGTGTTAGCTTGAGGCTTGTTTCATGGATGATATGGCACATGCTTAAAGAATGTTTTGGAGGCCCTTTTGGTATATGATTGCATATAGTTAAGGTTAATTGATACATGCTTGAGACATACCCTTTTTACTTGGTTTAAGGAGGTTATGGTTCATTATTAGAGGCACATATTTGTGATATTTTCATATATTAGAGGCATATACTTCGTATATGATATTGGTTGTTATGATGCATTCTTAAATAATATTGTTGACACATTGGAACATCTTGAATACATGGTACATGGTACATGGTTGATGTATATGGTATGGTACAACTTGATGTACATGGTATGGTATAGGTCGTGGTACATGGTTGATGTACATTGTTTGGTGATGGTTTTGGCATCCATGTGACTTGATATGGTTATAGTTGGTTGTTGATGGTATATTAGTGATAGAAACAGTGATAGAGATAGTGATGGTGATAGTGATGGTGATAGAAACAGTGACAGGTTAGATCATTGGTTGATAATCACACATAGGTTTATGTGATAAAATAACAATGACTGGTTGATGTGACAGCGTAACGGTGATTGGTTGATGTGATAGTGGTAGTCACGGGTTGATGTGACATTGGCAGTGAAAGTGATAATGATAGTTTGTTGTATTGGTGACAATGGTAGTTACAGGTTGATCAATGGTACTGGAAGTTTTATTCTACACTTATAATTCAGGGAGATGGGATGGGGCAAGGAAAGGGGGTTGCATCCTCCTTTCGGTTGGTGTCATAGAATTCATGGAGTTGTAGATTCCTTCATATTTCATGTAAATCAGGCCTCCTTCTGGTTGGTGCCAAATAATTCAAGGAGTTGTTGCTTCCTTCAAGTTGGTTTTTGTAAATCAGGGGGTTGTAGCCCTCTTTCAGTTGGTGCCAAAGAACAAAGGGATTTGGATCTTCCTTCATGTTGGTTCCTATAAATCAAGGGGTCATAGCCTCCTTCTAGTTGCAGCTAGAAAATTCAAATAGTTATAGCTTCCTTCAATTTCGATCATGTAAATAGGGGGTCGGTGCCTCCTTCCAATTGGTGCTTCCTATGAATGTAATCTTTGATATATAAGAAAGCATTTTGTGTTTTTCTCCCATTTGGGTTTCCACGTAAATTCTAGTGTACTGTGCATGTGGTCATTTGATGTGATGATAGTTCTTATAGTTATATGATCATGGTATATTCAATGTAATCATAAATGATATACTATTTATAAATTTGAAGTTTATATGTTGTGATTGAAATTGGTAAAAAAAAATCATATTGATTCACCCCCCCTCTCAGTATTCCAACAATTGGTTTTAGAGAAGGTCCTTCAAAAAATAGTCTAACCACTGGAAGGTACATCATCAAGAGAACCAATTTGTATAAGAATGGTATACCATAGTTTGATGGTCAAAACTATGCTTTCTGAAGCAGAACGATGAAAATGTATGTACAATAACAAAGATTTGATTTTTGGAAATCAGTAGTAGATGGATACAAAGAGCCTTCCACTCCCCCAACAGATAATGATGGAAATAAACTCAATCAAAACAAATCAAGGGATAAAAATGCTATCCGGAATGGGATGGTTGATTCAGTATATTTCAATGTTATGCATTGAAATTCTGCAAAGGATATTTGGGACAAACTTTAGAATATTTACGAAGGAGATTCCAAAGTCAAAGGGGCCAAGATTCAAACTTATAGTGGTCAATTTGAACAAATGAATATGAAGGAATATGAAGACATTGCATGTTACTTTATGTGAGTTGATGAAAGAGTGATTTCTATTCAATCTTTGGGAGAAGAAATTAAAGAATCAGTCATTTTTCAAAAGGTATTAAGGTCTCTACCAAAGATATTTTATCCTAAGATTTCATCCCTAGAATAAAGAGAATATCTTGAAATGTTGAGCATGGACGAGTTATATGGAATCCTTATAGCATATAAAATGAGAATAGAACAAGATAATCCATCCAGGAAGGAAGCAACTTTCAAGGCATCCAACAAGACAAAAAAGAAGAAAAAGAACAAGTCAAATCCAAATTGTAGTTGCAATGATGAATAAGATGAAGATGAAGAAATGGTGAAATTTGAAAGGAAATTGAAGAAAGGAACCAACAAGTTAAAATGTATCATTCCATTAAAATGTTTTAATTGTGGTAGAACTGGTCATTTTTCTACTAAATGTCTTTATGTTGATAATTCATATAGTGGTGAAGAAGAAGATCCAAACAAAGAAAATAAATATAAAAAGGGAAACAAGAAACAAAACAAAAATAAATCCCTCAAGAAAATCTTCTTCTCAAAAGAATAAATGTCCTCATCTAATGAGGTTGATGAAAGCAACAATGATTCAGAAAAGGTACTATTTATGGCTAGGGAATCTCAAAAAATAACTCTTGAAAGTGACAAAGAACAAGGTGAAATGGATCTTGAAGAAGAATTAATCAGTGCTTTAAATGAACTGAAGAAAGAAAGGAATAAAAAAAAAGCATTGAAAGAAGAAATCATCTCCTTGAAAAATGAACTTGAATAAGGAAAGAGAGTGGAAGAAGTAATGCAGATCCAAATGATAAAAAAAGAAAAAGAGAGTGAGAAGATTGAAAATGAATTTGTGTCATTGAGAGTTGAATTCAACAATCTCAATAAGAATTTGAAATGCTCTCAAGAGTTAGAAAACATTCTAAACAATCAAAGTCCATGCAATGACAAATATGGACTATGATACAATCAAGTTCATTTTGAAAAGAGTTCAATATCCATTACAAAAGAAACATAACAAAAGAGTTATGAAAAATTTATCAAAGGAAGGAATCATGGTCAACAAGAGTCAGAGAGGAATGAATACAAAATACCTTCTACATTTAGGCAGCAAGGAAGCTTCAATCATTGTGAAGGAAACAACCAAAGAGAATATTGTGATCAACCAAGGTAGGAATTCAAAAGGACTACACCATAGAAAACATCATTCACTCCAAGGTAGCAAAATTTATTTTTGGGTCATTGTTTTACATGTACTAACTTTGGACATAATGTTGTAGATTGCAGAGCATATGGAAGTAATGTTCAATCCAAATATGGTTATGTGTCTCTTTCCAATATTGAATGTTGCAAATTCCATATTTATGGTCACATAGCTTGAAATTGTAGAAGTGTTATAGAACCTCCCATAAATGAAAACACTAATGTGAGATACAAGAAAGTTTGGAGAAGAAATGAAAAACAAGAAGACAAAGTGAATGAAAACTAGGTTCTAGAGATCGTAATCACGGGATTTACAGCAACACAATATCATGACGAATCTATAGGAAAAGAGGAAGATGATGAAAATGATTTTATCATTTAGGAAAAGGTCGAAAAGGAAGATGTTATAATGCAAGAAGATGAAAAAATCCAGGAAGACAATGAATCCATAGACAAAGAGGAAGATTATTCTGCATCAGAGTGGGTATTTTTAGGAGCCATCCATATTGGATACTCCCATTAAATATGAACATTGAAGAGGGGGAGTGTAAGAAGCATCTCTACAGATCAGAGAACTATCTTTCGAGAAGTTTGAAGTGTTTGTATTTTTTGGAAAGGAAGTTTCAGAACGGTTTGATGACAGAAGTGAAGAATGTCTTGTGATTGATTATTTGAGGAGAAACTTTTAGAGAACATTCTCGTCCAGGTATCAATTGACAATTATGAATTATATCATTGGAACACTTCTTAGGAAGAAGTTCATGATTTTATAGATCATTCCATGCATATATCCAGCATGGATATATTCAGTATAGATTGTTGCATACATGTAGAGTCTAATTTAAATAGTGAATAGACATATTGAGAAGAAGGAATATGCAATGATCAGTTACAACAAAGTTGAAGAAGTCTTCATAAGAGTAAAGTGACAGATGAGTGAGCATTGTGTGGAGTTCAGTAGAAGAATCATGGGCAGTTTTATGAACATAGATGGATTCATGAGACATTTGGCATATACAGAAGACATGAGTCGGAGAATATGCATAATAGTGAATGAAGGCATATTGACAGGTGGAATTAGTTAGTCACTTGAAGGAAAGCAGTGAAATTCATAGTAAAATAGGGGAAGAGAAATGGTCAATAGAATCCATACCGTCAAAGGGAAATTGTTGAAAAGTATGGTCATTGATGTCTAAGGAGTGAACATGAAAAGATATGAAATCAAGTAACTTTGAATGATTTTTATATATGTCAGTGAATTACAACAGAAATCACCAATGGACAAAGATTAGTAGAAGAGAGGAAACAAATTATGTACAGAAATCCCCACATTGATATACACAACATCTTGAAGATAATTCAAGGGGAGAGAAATCATCAGAATCAGTTACCCTTGTGACAAATGGAAAGATAAGAAACAAAAGAATGAGATAAAAGATCAAAATCATGAAGATAGGGGGAGCGCATTAAGATAAAGAGATATTTCTTAGAGAATATATCTCTTCAGGGGGATATACCCTTTCATCTAAGGGGTGAAAGAGAAAGATTAGAACAAAAAGAATAGAAGCATGAAGACAGGGGGAGAAGCCCCAAAGATATATACCCTTTGTCATTGATGTCAAAGCGGGAGAGAAAAACACGAGGAGAGAAACATTGATGAGGATTGAGGGTCACAAGGGGGGCATGAGTGTTGGAGTATGAGTGTTGCCATTAATTTTTGGAGTATGAGTGTTTCCATCAATGCCAAAGGGGGATATTGTTGGAAATTTATTTTTCATTGATGTCAACTCTATAATAAGTCTATAAGAATTGATCTCAACCATACAGGATGCATGTTAACCCTAGAATAATCCTATATAAGTAATGGGTGTATTTGGAAAAGTCTCCAAAGTGGTCCCCTTATGGTGTATCATTAAGCATGGACCTCACAGGTGTTGATGATTACAACTTTGTGATACATCCTCCAAGACACAGACCTGAGAGAGAGCCCCTGAGATGGGTGTGTCATTCCTATCTGAGACAGAACTGGAACGTTGTGCTAGCCTCCTCCTTACTGAGAGTTGAGAAGAAATCCAAATGAATCTCATGTGTAATGCAGTGAGAAAGAAGATCTATTGTGTTAGAAGTAATTGTGGTTGATCACAGGTGAACGTGTGAATTCCCATGAGTTGGGTGCATCATTCTGAGACTAAGATGAAAATGATGTATTATCCTCCTCTGAGAAGAGAGTTGAGATGATGAACTCTAGATGAATATCTTGTGTAATGCAGTGGGAAATAATATTTGTTGATTTGGACATGCCTGTGGATGAGCACATGTGAATGTGATCCTAGTGGTTGAGTACTAGTGAGTTGGTTCTCCTCTGAGATGCAATGAGATAGAGATGTGGACATCCCTGTGGATGTTCCCCTAGTGGTTGAGAACTAGTGGGTGTATAATATCCCTTGATATATTGTTCAAGAGTAAGACTTACCTGTAACCCTAATTGTTATGTAAAGGGTACAGGTCAGCCCCACCTTAATGTAAAAGATAATTAATGTAAAAGATAATTAAAGTAAAAGATAATTAATATAGTAATTATTAATTATATTATAAGTTATTGAGGTCAGACTTGTTGTTTCAATAGACACTTATGTTGACAAGTTCAATCTAATATAAGTAAAGGTAAATTCCCCATTAAGGAATCATATCTCAAGTGTAAGTTTGGAAATATCAGCAAGTACATCTACTTGTGAAAAGTGCCCACCTCTCTTGGGCGCTAGTCTTCTAGGGTTTGCAAGCACCCTTTTGTGCGCTAGGTTTTCTTGGTGGTGGAGGTCTTTCTCTTGAATAATATAGCATAGGTCTTGAAGAACACATCACAGAAGCATCTACTAGTCATCTTCTCATTTTTGTAGAACTGTACGACCCTCCTAAGGTTTCCAAAAAAGTTGTACACCCTCCTTTCTGAAGTGTTCCATCCCTTAATACTTGGACGTTGGTGATGAAATTTGGATAGGAGGGTACAACCTCCTCCAACGCACCTCCAAAAGCTCTTAAAGTGAAATTGTGATAAAAAAAAAATTTCCCTATGGTTTTTAGGGTTCCACAAATTTCTAGTTTTTAGGGTTTCTATAGCTCTTTGAAGAAACATTCAATATTACCTGTGTTCTTATTACTTTCAAGGCTTATTGTTGGAAGTAATAATGCCAAAAAAACCTAAGGTTTCTAGCCTAGTCTAGCCATTAGGTTTTCTAGCCCAGTTGACAAGGGATTTTGAAGAATCTAAAATTATGATGAACCTAACTATGATGGAAGATAAGCTTGATGAATCAAGCAACTTCAAGTTCCTGGAATAAAAGACTTCATAGGAAGACTTATTATGGGTGATACAAAAAGGTGACACTATGACTACCTTCTTTAGGAAGATGTCAGAGGACAAAAATCAACCAGGTGCCATTGGAGAAATAATATCAGCACCCTCATGTATGCACTTGTATATATATTATTTGTATCATTGTCATAATGGAAATTGTAGGAGGAAGGAATATTTTGTTGAAGTCATGGATCCAGAGGGATCTTGGTGCATTCAGAGGAACAACACACTGGAAGTGAAGACTCTAGGTTTGATTTTTGTAATTGTCATTCCTCTAACCTATATTTATAAATTTTGCTACATTAGAAGTAGGTGTTGCAGCTATGAAAACAATCCTTAAATTGTTTTGATTCTAGAGATGTACTCATTATACTCATTTAGGAGATATTCTTGTTTTGGTTCCTCTTTTTTTCTTGTTCCGGACATGTTAAGAACAAAGGAAGATGTTTATCCTTCAGAGGGAGTCACTTGACTTAAAGGGAGTTAAAAATATTTGAGAAAGAGGAAGAATAGAACCATCATTGAGGAAACCAATGCAATAATGCATTATAATAATCTTTCTATGATTCTATGGGAAGAATAATGCATGACATATTATATGTTAATAACAAGAGTCTTCACCAGAATTTGAAAAACATAACTCCTGAAGAAGTCCTCATCGGAATGAATCCTGAGATTGAGCACTTCAGGATATTTGGGTGCCCAGTGTATTTTCATGTCCCCAAAGAGAAGAAGTCCAAGATAGACCCTTCAGAAAGAAAAGGATACATTTATGGGATAACAATGAATCTTTGAAGACATTCCAAATCTACATCCCTGGTCAGAGACAGATTGAGACAAGAATAGATGTTGTCCTTGAAGAAGAGATAGCCTTTCAAAGATCTAGAGAATCTCATACGGAGACTGACAATGAGACAATACCTTCTCCCCCTTCAACAATTTAGAGGGAGACAAACATTATTCCATCTGATCCAGTTGCTCCATTTGATATGTCCAGAGATATTGCAGTAGGGCATAAAAGGTATACCTAGGATCACTTTGCAAGAGGCAGAGAAACATACAATCCTCTCAAGGCACATCCCGAGAAAGAAATTTTGTTTTTCGAGCTATCCTTCAGTCATGAGCCACTTCATTGATTATGAGCCTCCTTGTCTTGGAGAAGCAATAGGAGAATAGGTATGGAAATATTCCATAACAAAATAATACTAGTATATCTTAAAGAATGATGTATAAGATATTGTTCAGAGACCGGAAAGGAAGTTTGTGGTGACTTCCAAGTGGATATATAATATCAAGAATGTAGTTTATGGAAGTGTCGAGAAATAAAAAGCAATATCTATAGCCAAATTATTCTCACAAACAGAGGGAGTTGTCTATGATGAGACACTTGATCGAGTAAGCCCTATTCACATCCATCCATACTACCATCCATGAGTTGGAAACTATATCAAATGGATGGATTCTTGATGAGTTTGGGTTTCAACAAGAATGTTGTTGATCCAAACCTATATTATTATAGTGTTGGTTACAAGAGCCTGATTTTGATGACTTATTTAGAAAGCCTTGTTGTTATATACAAGTAAGATTTGACTTCTGATTTCGAGATGAAGGATCTGAGTATGATGCACTATTTCTTGGGACAAGAAGTATGACAAAGGAATGATGATATTTTCCTGAGTCAAGGAAAATATACAATGAGAATATTAAAGAAGTTCAGTATGACAGAATGAAAATCCTCTGTGATGGATTTTAAGAAAATGAATGATGATGATTCAGATGAGATTGATCAAAAACTGATTGGATCACTGATGTATTTGGTTAACACCAGACTTGATTCATGCTACACAGTGAATATACTTAGTCATTCCATGAGTCAACCAAGATAGACTCACTATACAACAACAAAACATGTATTGAGATATCTACGAGGCACATTTAGATATGTCCTGAGATATGCCTCCAGTGAAGACTTGAGTTTGCAGAGATATGAAAAATGAATAGAAGAACAAAAAATCACATTCGTTTTTTTTTTTTTTATCTTGAAGTTTTCCATGATTTCACGGTGCAGTAGGAAACAAAGCTCTGTGGCCTTAAGTACCACAGAAGAATATTTTATATCATTGTCTGTGTGGAGAAATGTGCCTTCATAAGCCTCTGATAGATTTACTTGATCATGATATGGATCCTATGATTATAAAAAGAGTTGTGTGAAGCTCTTTGAGAACCATGTGTTTCATGATAGATTGAAACACATTGAGATAAAGTATTATTTTCAGAGACATGATGCAGAGGAAATAAGTACACATGAACTACCTTCCTACACATGAGAAGTTTGCAAACATCTTCACCAAACTTACTTGATGAAGAATACCTCTCTAGTTCATAGGGAGTGTTGATGACTACAACCAAGACAAAGTTCGAGTACTTCCGTGTGAGACTTGGCCTGATGGAGAATGTCTCCCTAGTTGAGAGGGAGTGTTGATGATTACATCTGTGTGATACATCCTCTAGGACATAGACCTAAGAGAGAGCCGTTGAGATGGGTTTGTGGTTCCCATATGAGACAAAATTGGAATGTTGTGTTGGCCTCCTCCTTACAGAGAGTTGATAATAACTTCATATGATTCTCCTGTGTAATGCAGTGAGAAAGAATATCTAATGAGTTAGACATACCTGTGTTTGAGCACATGTGACGTGTGAATTCCCATTCGTTGGGTGCATTGTTCTGAGACAGATATGAAAATGATGTATTATCCTCCTCTAAGAAGAGAGTTGAGATGATGAAATTTAGATGAATCTCCTATGTAATGTAATTGGAAAGAAGATCTATTGAGTTGGATGTGCCTGTGGATGAGCATAGGTGAACATGATCCTAATGGTTGAGCACTAGTGAGTGTGGTTCTCCTATGATACGTAGTGAGATAGAGATGTGGACATCCCTGTGGATGTTCTCCTAGTGGCTGAGCACTAGTGGGTGTATAATATACCTTGATATATTGTTCAAGAGTCATACTTACCTGTAACCCTAATTGTTATGTAAAGGGTACAGGTCGRCCCCACCTTAATGTAAAAGATAATTAATATAGTAATTATTAATTATATTATAAGTTATTGAGGTCATCCCTGTTGTTTCAATAGAMACTTTTGTTGACGGTTTAGTATAATATAAGTAAAGGTAAATTCCCCATTGAGGAATCATATCTCAAGTGTGAGTTTGGAAATTTCAGCAAGTACATATACTTGGGAAAAGTGTGCACCTCTCTTGGGAGTTAGTCTTCTAGGGTTTGCAAGAACCCTTTTGTGTGCTAGTTTTTCTTGGTGGTGGAGGTCTTTCTCTTGAAGAATATAGAAAAGGATTGGTTGGTTTTTCTTCCCTTGTTGAGAAGGGTTTCCGAGGATACTTCTTGTGTACTTGTGCATGATGTTTCTTCTTGTGATCTTGGTTGTTGGAACAAAATTGTTTATGGTTTAAGTAAAATAATAAAATGTAATAAAATTCATGCTTAAACCTTTCCTATTAAAAAATCAACAACAGGAATAAACTTTGAAGAAGCCTACAAGAAAACCATAGGTGTGGTCATGAATCCCAACGTTGGCTAAGAAAAATGAATTTGAAGAATTGTTTAAGTGTATACAAAACCCTCATAGATGGATATTCCTCGTCATGTCATTTCCAACGGTAGATGGTACAACACGTGGTTCCTTACAGTTGAGGATTTATGCCCTCTTGAAGTTGGAAGCCCTGAAGAATTGTTAGGAATCCCCAAAAAAATTACAAGTCTTAATTAAAGGGTAAAGTGGTTACAACAATAAAGTAAAGTTTGATCCTAGAATTAATGAAGGAAGTTACTTTGAAAAATTATATATACACCTCAAGAAGACTCTCATAAACACATTCACATGTACATTCTATTGGATATATTTTAGTGAGCAAGTGATATTTTGGTAAATATTTTCATAGCATTTCTTTGGCAACGAAGTTTTGGTAGTGATGTTTTGGTAGCCAAAAAATTTGGTAGAGAAATTTTGGCCGTGAAGTTTTGGTAGCCAAAACTTTTGGCAGCGAAGTTTGGGCCATGAAGTTTTGGTAGCGATGTTTTGGCCATGAAGTTTTGGCAGCGAAGTTTGTGTAAAAGTGTGTTTTTTATGTGTTAGTTTGAGTGTTGTTTCATGGATGATATGGCATATGCTTAAGAAACTTCTTGGCTTCCCTTTTAGTACATGATTGGATATGGTTAAGGTTAATTGATACATGCTTGAGACATACCCATGGTACTTGGTTTATGGATTTTATGGTTCATTATTAGAGGAACATATTATTGATATTGACATATATTAGAAGCATATACTTGGTATATGATCTTGGCTATTATGATGCATGCTTAAGGCATATTTTTGAGACATTGGCACATATTGGATACATGGTACATGGTTGATGTACATGGTATGGTACATGTTGATGTACATAGTATGGTACAGGTTGTGGTACGTGGTCGATGTACATGATTAACGATTTATGCACATGGTTTATGTATATGGTTTGTTGATGGTGTTGGTATCCATGTGAGTGGATCTGGTTATAGTTTGTTGTTCATGGTATATTATTGACAGAGACCGTGATAGAGACATTGATGGTGACAATGACAGTGACGAGGAAAATGACAGGTTGGATCATTGGTTGATCATCATGCACAGGTTGATGTGATAGAGTAAAATTGATTGGCTGATGTGACATAGTGACGATGATTGGTTGATGTGATAGTGGTTGTTGTAGGTTGGTGTGACATTGATTGTTAAAGTGACAATGATAGGTTTTTTTATTAGTGATAGTGGAAGTTACAGGTTGATTAGTGGTAGAAACATTTTGAGTCTACACTTATATTTCAGGGAGGTGGGATGAGGCAAGGAAAGGGGTTTGTAGTCTCCTTCCATTTGGTGCCAGAGAATTTAGGAAGTTGTAGCTTCCGTCATGTTGGTGCCTATAAATCATGCCTCCTTCCAATTGGTGCCGAAAAATTCAAGGAGTTGTCGTTTCCTTCAGGGTGGTTCCTTTAAATTAGAGGGTTGTAGCCTCCTTTTGGTTGGTTCCAGAGAACATAGGGAGTTGGATCTTCCATCAGGTTGATTCCTATAAATCATGGGCATGTAGCCTCCTTCATTTGTATCTAGAGAATTCAAGGAGTTGTAGCTTCCTTTAGGTTGGAGCATATAAGTAGGGGGTTGATGCCCTCTTCCAGTTGGCGCTGGACAATTTGGAAGTTGGTTCTTTCTATGAGTGTAATATTTGATATATAAGAAAGAATTATGTGGTTTTCTCCCATTTGGGTTTCCACATAAATTTCGGTGTACTATGAATGTGTTCATTTGATGTGATGTTATTTCTTATGGTTATATGCTCATGATATATTGAATGAAAACATAAATGATATACTATTGATAAATTTGATTTTTATATGTTGTGATTGAAAGTGGTAAAAAGTGCTCATACTAATTCACCCCCTCCCCTCTCAGTATTCCAACAATTGGTTTTGAGAGCGGGTCCTTCAAGAAATAGTCTAACCACTAGAAGGTAAATCATGGAGAGCACTAATTTGTATAAGAATGGAATACGAAAGTTTTATGGTCATAACTATGATTTATGGAGAAGAATGATGAAAATGTATGTACAAGAACAAGAATTTGATTTTTTTTCAATCAGTAGTAGATGAATACAAAGAGCCTACCACTCCCCCAACAGATAATGTGTTACAAGGAAAATATCTCTATGGATAGGGGAAATCCACAACAGACGAAATTGACTACAGAAATCAACTCTATTCTCAAGTATTCTATATAAACAAATATGCTAGCAATACGAGATAAAAGGCTTACATTGTCCAGACTACAGGTGATGTGTTACAAGATGCTTTGATTCTTTCTATAGATAATATTTCCGAGTATTGGGTAGTAGATTCAAGGGCTTCATTTCATGCCACACCCCATAGGAAACATTTTCTAGATTATGTTCAAGGTGATTTTGGACAGGCTCATTTGGGTGATGATGCACCATGCAAAATTGTTGGTTCAAGGTGATTTTTAACGTTCATTTGGGTGATGATGCACCATGCAAAATTGTTGAAATGGGGAAGGTGTACACGTAACTAATGGAAACCAATGGTTGTTGAAAGAGGTAAGACATGTTCCGCATTAAGGAAAATCTAATTTCAACAGGCAAATGGCAAGTGAAGGTTGTGTATCCATATTTCATGCATAAGAAGTGGAAGGTGTTATCTCCTAAAATAGCACCGTCAAGTTTTGCCAATTTTAGGTGATAGAGAGTACTTCAATTTTTTTCTAAATTTTATAGGCTTGTTAGAGAAACTATTGTTTGTAAATAAACTTGAAAAAAACATCGAAATTGATTTTCTTTAGTAAAGTGGAGAGTTGCTGTGCTCTCTTGAATAATAACTCAAGAGTTCATTAGCCACTGAAAGCCTTGGCTTTCATTGGTTAATAGGGTAAAATAAAGCCCGATTAACCACCAAAAATGTGTCAATGTGGAAAGATCAGAGCCCGTGTTTTCGCATGATCCAAATGTCAATTGGCACAATAATGAAATGATAACCACCGAAAATCAAGTGAATCGGTGATGTAAGTTGGTATAATTACATTTGATCAAGGTTTGATGAACTGTAGTACTTTTAAACCTCCACTTATCATTTTGAAGTTATATTCTTGCATACACAAAAATCTAGGATTAATCAGTTTGCTTAACTGTTTGATGTTTACGTGGCTCTCATAAATTCAAGTTCCAATACTATCACCGTAAGCATTTCCCATTTAGCTCATTATTTGAAATCCCTTTGATTGAGCTATCAAGCCCGAGTCTTCTGTGTTCCTCATTTATATCATATATAGAATTGAGTTTTGGGTTATGCTCTGTTAAGATTCTATCTATCTCACATAGGCCAAGTTTCATCCTTATTCCCATGCCCATTAATTCACCACAGATCCATGTTCCCTCTTGAAATTGTGCTTGTTGTCGCCCCTAGCCCGCAGGTGTGTTAATTTGCAAGACATGTGCAATCAAACTCGGGCAAATGCAGAAGGAGGGACCAACCTTGAGGACCGAATTGGATGGAACTTGGTATTTGGAGGCACATCTTGAAGTGGTTGAATTTTTCAAGTAGGTTGGATGTTTCTCTTACTGTGAGGAACTAGAAAATTTCCATCAACAAATTTCAGAATCCTTTTCTCTGTCATACGATGGGAGGAGAGCCACCATTGACAAGGAAGAGTTTATAGTGGATGAGGTATCTATTGCAGAGATCATTGGTCTACCTAGGATAGGTGAGTGATGTTTCAAGACTACTATACCAGTAGACATTGAATTCATATCCTATCTACAACCTCAACACAAAACTCTTATCTAGAAGAAGGATATACCTATGTCATTTCTGGAGACAAAGTGGCAGCCTTTGCTCAAGGCCATATTTGCCTATATTACTTGTGAAGGAAGGTATAACAGAGTAATGTTTTACCATTTCAAGATCCTTAACCACTTCACTGGAAGATCATCTATCAACCTACCTCACTATCTTCACAAGGCTCTCACCAAGATGGCTCGACAAGTCAAAGTTAAACCTAGTAAGGTAGTGAGCAGCTTATCACATCAAGGTTTAATCACTTTGATAGTTAAATAATCTTTGAAGAAAAAAAGAGGTTGACTGGAACTATTTCTTGTTTTGGAATGAGTTTCCCACTGATCTATAGCAAGATAATAAAGGAAATAATCCTACAGCAAATAAATCTCTTACTCCTAAGAGTAGTAGGAGGAAGAGAAGAGCCATCTCGCCTCCAAAGGAGAAAACAGAGTCCTCTTCTGTCAAGAATAAGAGGGCCAAAAGGAAATTGAATTTTGGAAAAGAGGGTGAACAGACTAAGGGTATTACTGAGGGAGATAATCCTCTAAACCTACCATATAGTGACTCATATATAGAGAAGGATCCAACAGAGAAACAAGGCGATGTACAGACCGGGCAATTGGCTGAAGCATACCCCACCCACATCCCTAACTCCCCCCGAGGAATAGAACAGACCCTTGGCAGAAGCATCTACTAGCAGACCAAGACCATCCAGGTCACAAAAGATAAACCAACTCCTTAAGAAGGTTTATGAGTTAGAAGTCTCTAAGAAACAAATCAAGAAGAAAAATGCAGAATTAGTTGATAAGAATGTGGAATTGTATGATATCGGTCAGGATGTCATGGATAAATATGATAAGACTCTGGACATAAATAAATTGTTAATGAAGGAGAATACTAAGTTGTACAGATAGCTTAGACTCCTAAGACTTAAGATGAAAGAGACTTAGACTTCAACTCCAAAACACTTAGGGTTGGAAACCCTAACAGAATTGGCCACTTCTCTAGAGAAGGAAACAAAGCCTTCTACATAGAAAATCAAAGTTTCAATCCCTGTACAAGGAGAAACATCACCAAAGAAGCCTTGAACACTCATTGAAGCAGCAAGGTATTTCAATTTTGCAATTTTGAAATTTCTTAAAAGATTAACTTTCGCTGGTTTAGGTGAACAAGATGACTATTCATTAACCACCGTGAAAGCGTAGCTCGCGGTTAATAATTCATAATTCCTCCAGGTTAACCAATCAAAACCCGGCCAATCGGGCCGTATAGCTTATTTTTTTTCCCAGATCGAATTTTTACTCGGCCAAATCTCTTGAAAACTCTTTCCAAAGATAGATATTGAATTATAGTATCAAATTCAAAGTATACATTTGATGCAAAGGAGGTTGGAAGAGGTGTTCAAGTTGATTTTAGGTAACGCCTATTTTAGCAATAAATTAGGTTTTTTTCTAAACTTGGAAAATTCCAAATTTCATCTTCCTCATGAGATAAATTGCCTTGGAAGGCTTATCTGCACCACACAGAGGTTCTACATGATCTGAAGACCATGAAATGAGGAGTTGACCTCATTTTGAAGATCACTTCCTCTCTTTTGTAAAATTTGTTTTGACTTTCTATCTTTGGCAAATATGATCCATTTTTATAGGATCTGAATATTTTATTGTAAAGCTATAAAGATAAAGATATGAGATGAACAAAGGGTTCAATCTTGGATACATTTTGCTACTGTAATAGACTCTTATTTGATAATAGAATCATAGTCTTATTTTGTCTTCAATATCATATTTGTCATGTACTTCATCTCTCTGCACTTTGATTCCATTTGTCTTAGCTTCTAAAGACTATCATCTCTTTATTAAGCTCATAAACTTGAATTGAAGAACATTTTTGTTGTCTTGTATGACCCTGCACCTTATTGTATTTTTTTATCAAGATTAGTATTCTTCATCCCCTGTTTAAACTATTTTGTCTGATTATTGATTTCTAAAAGCATTGTCTTATTCGAATGTATGATGAGTTGTCCATTTCATTAGTTATTGAGTTATCCCATTGATCCAAACATACCTAAATTATCTTATCTTAAGTTACCAAGCATCTTTGTCTTACAACCCCAAAGAGTTTCTTGGAGTGATAACAAATTGGCGCCATTGTCGGGGAGAGGATATTGAAGCTCAACTTCCCTGGGAGATGACATTAGATCTACTCCTTGATGATAGACAAGGATTAGACATTACATTGGTTGTAATCATCTATCTAGCGACTCCATGAAGGATGAATTCAGTGGCGACTCCATTGTTCAAAAATATGTTGGTTACTCCACTGGTATGACATGAACTAGATCTTTGCTAAGAGGTATGCGTTCTGTGATTTTTCAAAAATTGTTGGTTTCCCTAATCCAGTGCCTAGTAGAGATGAATGGGAAAATAGTCTTCCCAGATTTCGAGGAGAAGAGTGGGAAGTGCCAGCTGAACATTTGTTGGACTTTCATGATTACATGCATCGATTGCAAGTTGTGCATGAGGATGTTTAGATCCAGCTCTTATGTTTCTCATTAGAGGAAATTGCTCGTGATTGGTACCGGTATCTGCCTTATGCCAGTATCAACTCTTTGGCAGATTTTCATGCTGCTTTTCATGTGTTTTGTAAAGACCATTTTCCAGATGATCTTCTCTATCCTGAATGTTGTCATGAATTTCATTTATTGACTAAAGATTCAGATGTTCATGAAGAGTATGCTGCTATTGAGAATACTCTTCATTATCGAGAGATTGATGATTCACATTATGATAACCATTGTGATGCTTTTAACATTGTATTAAATGAATATTTTAAATATGGTTGTGATGAAGATCCGATTATCCCTTTTGAAAATTTGAAAAATGATGAGCAAATTGACATATCAACAGAAAATAATTTCAGATCTACAACAACTACTAAGGGAAGCCTTGAATTTCCAGATTTGCAGAAAAAAGCGGTTTGGAGCAGACATGAAGAGGAAGATGATAAGAAGAAGGGTCCATATCAGTGGTCCATCCTATATGTTTCTCCAACAAGGGTTGACCACCCTACATTCAGTAATGAGATTAGTAAAGGCAGCCTAAAACAACTTTTCATCTTTCAGTTGGATCAACAGCAAGGAGAGGTATTTCATTATGAGTTTGATGACCCTATTGCTAACTATTTGGATTCTATAATAAACATAAATGTCCAAATACTGTTGTCAGATGAAATTAGGATCTGTCATCTTCTCAAATTGCACTACCACAAGCTATGGTCATTTTTATCTTTCGTGTCAAGATCAAGTATGATACTAGCAAGTCAATTGCTTTCTTGGCTACATTGGAAATTCAATTTTACTTGATCAAATTGCCTTT
>SNQJ01S0144908.1:0-24186 GCA_010110895.2 Picea sitchensis
AATCTGTGTTCTCTAACAACTAAAATCCTTTTGGTTGTTCAATGTAGACTTCTTCTCCAAGTTCCCCATTCAGAAAAGATGATTTTACGTCCATCTGATATACTTTAACATTTTTGGAGCATGCATAAGCTAAAATCAAATGGATTACTTCCATTCTGGCAACTGGGGAAAATGTCTCTTCAAAGTCAATTCCTTCAATATGAGCATATCCTTTACATACCAATCTAGATTTGTTCCTTGTAACATGTCCATCTTCATTCAATTTATTCCTAAAAACCCATTTTGTGTCGATCACATTTTTATTTTTTGGTCTTGGAACCAATTCTCAAGTGTCCTTTTTCTCTATTTGATCCAATTCTACATCCATGGCCTAATTCCAAAATTCATCCTTGCTGGCTTCTTCAAAATAGTTTGGTTCAATTGTAGATAAGAGTGCTAGGTGTGTTTGTTCTGGTGAACGGATTCTTCTTCTAGTGTCAACTCATGCATCTTTGTTTCTGATAATCTGATCTGAAGGATGATTCTTCTGTACTCGTTTACTGGGTGTCTTTGGAGACACTTTTTGAATTTGCTCTTTTGCTTCTGTCGAATTCTCTTCATATTCCTCTTCTACTTCCTTTTCATCTTCTGCTTCTTCTTCTAAGGGATGTTTCATTGATTCATTTTCTTCCTTTGATTCTGGTCTGCCTGTTTCATCTATTATTACGTTGATGCTTTCCACAACTTTTTTCAATATTAGATTGTAACACTTGTATGCTTTCCTTGTACTTTAGTGACCAACAAGTACTCCTTTGTCCACGCGAGATTCAAACTTTCCTATTCCTCCATCTTTTCTTTTGATATAGCATTTGCTTCCAAAACCCCTGAAGTGCTTTACATTTGTTGGTCTTGCTTTCCATAGTTCATAAGGAGTTTTGTTAGTGTTGTTTCTGAGCATTACTCTATTTTGAATGTGAACTGTTGTATGAACTGCCTGTGTCCAAAAAATATCTGTCGATTTTGAATCCATTAGCATTGTTCGATCCATTTCCTGTACTTTCCTGTTCTTTCTTTCAACAACTCCATTATGTTGAGGTGTCCTAGCAACAGAGAATTGCCTTTTTATTCCATGATTGCTGCAGTAGTCCATAAATTCCTTTGAGGTGAACTCTCCTCCATTATCAGATTTCAAACATTTGATTCTTGAGTCCATTTCATTTTCAATCATCAACTAATAACATAAAGTATCTCTCACATTTCAAGCCCTTTGTTGTAGTTGATCTTGTTGATATTATGGTAGCTATGGGAGGTATTTACCTCCACGTGTAAACCTGATGAGAATAGAATATTCTGGGAAGCAAGAAGAAACTCTAATGAGTTGGCTAATAACCCTAAAAGACATGTCGGCTCAAGAAGATAACTTGTATTAGGTTATTAGCCTCCAAGAGAAGAAGCCGGGTAGAAGAAATAAAATATACTGAACAGACAGATACCCAGAATGAGAAGTCGACCTAGGCTCAGAGGGTGGCTTCGTCCTATGGTTGGGTGAAAATGGTCCGGATAGTCATTCCTTAGGGCAGATTCATTCTCTCCAGGTTGCACTTTGTTTAGTGTCGGAGGAATGGACCAGGGTGGGGAATGGTACAGGTTCAACAATCAGGGACAAACATTCCTAAGGACAGACTCATTCTCTCCAGGTTACACTTTGTTTATTGTCGGAGGAATGGCCCATGGTGGGGAATGGTCCAGGCTTAGAAAATCGAGACAGTTATTCTTCCTTGCATGAGAAGAATAGTCCAGATAGCTAATCATTGATGTTTGACTTTCTGAAGGCAAATTCTCTTTCATATCTCACAGATGTGAGTAGAAGAATGGCCCAAATAATTCATTTTATATCATAACATTGTTTATGTGCAGGTTGATATCAGATGATTGTTATGAAGACTGTATGTCTCTAGACAGTAGATGTATACTATTGTGGTGGATGTGTTCCACTGTTTGATCAAGTACCTGTGTGCTACTTGGTGTGGTAGTGTACCACTGGTTTGTAGTTGTGTACTACTATGGATAGACACAGTTGTGTTCTATTGAATGATATTTTTATGATTTCCTTGAAGACTATCAACAATGTTGAAAATTATTATCAGCTAGATGGATGATCAATGAACAGATATTCCCCAGACAGAAAATGGTTCAGAACATTTATTTTTCTAGATTAGAATAATGGCTCCTGTGTCACTCTATGGAGTAAGCATCATGTCTGATTACTCAGATAGAGTATGGTTCTGAGAGATGATGCAGTTGATGACACTGATGGTGATGATGGTGCTCATGAGATAGTCTATACAACTATGTTGATGCTACCAGGTGAATGGTATGTTTGTGCTCAAGACCATTACCTGTAATACCTCCTTAGCTAGGAGGAAGTGTTGATATTATGGTACCTGCGGGAGGTATTTACCTCCACATGTAAACCCGACGAGAATAGAATATTTCGAGAAGCAAGAAGAAACCCTAATGAGTTGGCTAATAACCCTAGAAGACATGTCAGCTCAAGAAGATAACTTGTATTAGGTTATTAGCCTCCAAGAGAAGAAGTCGGCCAGAAGAAATAAAATATAATGAACAGATAGATACCCAGAATGAGAAGTCGGCCCAGGCAGTTAGCCATAATTACTATAAATACAGGAGGCCAGTCTTCATTCTGGCAGGCAATCTCAGAATTGCAGAGCAACACTTGTGTGCACTGTAGTGCCCAGTTTTTTGCATAGGTTTGGAGGAGAGTTGCCATTGCAGCTGCTGTAGCTATCATATCATGTTTGGCTTGGATTATCTCTTGGTTAGGTTTTGGACTATCTGATCATCTCTTGTTGGTGTGCTATCCTTGGGGGAAGGTGCACTACCCTTTGTTTGGCTATCTAGCCTAGGGTTTGCTTCCGGAATGATTCTCTGTCAAGGTTAAGGTGCTCGGAGGGTGGCTTCGGCCTATGGTTGGGTGACAATAGTGATATTTTCAATGGTAAAATGAGCACATTCATTCATATTCTAACAGTTTATGGGCCCACACCTCCTTCATTTAGTCTAACCACTGGAAGGAAACATAGCCATAAGGATATTAAGCTCATTGAAGAACTGTCGCTAGGGTTTCTAGCAGGAGCAGTCACCATAGCATTGTCTCTAGGGTTACTAGCAGGTGCAGTTGTAGAAACCCTAATCCTCTCATTGAAGCACCTTAAGTGAAGGGATGGACCTAGATTCTAGATAGATCAGTGTGCTCTAGCATAGCGCATCTCTTGGTACTCTCAGCAAGCCAAGACGTCAAGTTTGAGTTTTTGGTCAAATCTAGGGCTGACCAAGTCAAAGCAACCATGACTTACTCTATGAAGTCAAAAAAAAATTTAGATGGAGATTCTAACTTCAGAGCGTGGAAGACAAGGATTGACATCATCCTTGCCAAGAATAAGGTGTTGGATATCGTGAAAGGAAAGATCATGGAACCAGAGTTTGAAGAAGGAAAAGAGAAGGAACTGCAGAACATTGCAGTTATGGAGAAGTTCAAAAATGGTGACATCAATGCCATGAGTATCATAGTGGACTCTATAAAATACCACTTGATACCCTACATCTCCCATCTTGACTCATCAAAGAAGATGTACGATGCCTTAACAAACCTCTTCTCAGTTAGAAACATTGGACAAGTAATGAGTCTGAAGAATGAGCTTCGTGACATGATTATGAATGATGATGACAACGTAACATCATACTTTGTGAGGATCTCTCACCTAAGAGATCAACTACAAGCTATTGAAGAAATCATCTCAGAGAAGGAACTGGTAAACATAGTACTCAATGGTCTTCCCAAGACATGGGATTCATTTGCCCCAAGCATGAACACAAGGAAGGAGTATCCTACATTTGAAGAACTTTGGACTTGTTGTGCTCAAGAAGAATCCAGGATCAATGCAAAAGAGAAACCCAAAAAGTAGTACGATGATCAAGCCTTCACAACAAGTTTCAATAATTTCAGGAACAAAAGGAAGCTTGGTTCAAGGAGGAAGCCAAATCAAGAGAAAGATATTTCAGAAATACAATTCTTCAACTATCGAAAGTATGGTCACTACAAGAATCATTGTCCCAGGCTAAAGAAAAGCAAGGAGAAACATGAAGCATCAGTTGCCAAAGAAAAGGAACCTACAAAGAAGACTAAGCAGGATGAAAGAGACTTCTTCTTTTGAAGGTAACAATACTCTTCTTAGTTCTTGTACATATCTTGTTTGCATTGTCTCTGTACATATCTTGTATATCTATCTCTCGAAAGATAATGTGTTCCAATAAGAACTATACCTATGGAAGAACAACAAGATAAGGACTGTTATCATTATACAAGGAAAGTTGAAATAAGAATCAATCATGAAGAGACTTAGAAGAAGCAAAGACATAAAGAAGTCAGCAATCAAGAGGAAATTGGAGAAAGACTTATGACATTTTGCAGAAGACAATAAGGCAAAAGCATGGACTCTGTTAGATGGAAGGAGCCGATTATATATTGTAGAAGACAATAAGGATGAAAGCGGAAGCGTGGACTCGGTTAGATGGAGGGAATTTATTATATGCACTCATACATGAAGCAAGGATTAAGAGGAAGCTAATCCTATGATCCATTGAATATGATGAAGTATATATCCATGGTAGCAGCCATGAAAGACAGTACGTGTTCAATTCAACCTCAAAAGAAGTCTTCTTCGAAGAGAAGCCTTAAAGTATCCTTGGTTTTCCATCCATGATTCTATAATGAAAGGAAGAAGTGGAATCTTTAGGGAATGAAATATATAAGAAAATCCATGGACCCAAGAGATAAAGAAAAACATCAGGAAGAACATGAAGATTCCAAGAAAGAAAGAGAAACCAGAACAACCAGTCACTGTATTAAGAATCACAAGATTACGAACCTGATATGAACTCAATAAAAGCAATTAAACAGAGGAACTGAAAGTTGTGATGAAGAACAATGTATATATGAAATCATTGCAAGATCCATAACTAGAGGTTCTCCCAGATGGAGGGATAATACTATGATGATTACTTGTTCCAATAAACCGGACATACCTTTACATGAGTCTTTATATCATCCGCAATATCCATGGGTTGGAGTTCTACATCAGATGAAAGCAAATACTGTTCTCCAGAGAAATTGAACAAAGAGTGTATGAAGAGCAACCTCAATACTTTGAAGCATACCAGAAAGAGACCCTTGTCTGGAGATGGAAGAAGATAACTTGGTGGAGAACCTCCAGTGCACAACAAAAGTGTGGTGAAGATTTTCTATAACAAAGATATTGTATCAAGATGGTTACTTAGAAGATCAGATCTCATGATGACAGAAGAAGTGCCACATGGATATGTTCCAGTTTTCCAACAATGATATACTTTATTGATCAGAGCTACATGAAGCCTTCAGAGAAAACCAGTGTTCCAGACCGAAATACTTTTGAAATCAAGCATTACATTATCTATGATGAAGTCTAGAAAGGAGAAAGTGGTTCTCCAATACATATCTCCACAGATAAGCATACATTTTGGTAAAGATTATGCCCAAGATGAAAGAGTTTGCGTACTCAAGCTATAGCTCATGGAGATGACTTCCTTATTGAAAAAGGAAGAGATGACTCCCAGGTTGGGAGGGATCACTGATGTATTATTGATTGATGGACAGTCATTTTTTAGTTCGAAAAATGGTCCAGGATAAGTAGATTATGTTAGGGTCCTAACCCGCACTTAAGTAGATCAATATATTTGGATGTAATAAAGGTCAATATTAATAAGGCCTTTCAATAAAATAGAATAAGGTGGATGTAAGAAGACCTAATAGAATCTTCCGCTTCTAGAAGGATCTTCCTCTAGATGCTTCTCTTGGTAGACATATTTAGTATAAATAAGGGTTGAGGGTATGAAAACCCTAGTTTGGAGATTATCGTAACAGAGCGCTGCTCGATTGGAGGTTGCCCCCTCGAAGAGGCATGTGAACATTTCTTTCTTAATCAAAGTGCTATTTTTTTGTTGTTATTACATCATTTTTGTGTTATTGTGGAGATTATGTTGGATATATTAATGTTATTCTACCATTTCTAGCATTTTATTTATGTTCTGCATATTTGTTATATCTGGTATCTTGCAAGTGGTATCCGAGCACTTTCCTTGGCAGAAATTATGGGAATTTTTTTTTTCAGGGTAGAGATGTATTCCGGCATCTTTAAGCCATAGAGATCTGTCGTTACGCGCATAAACCCGCAATTGAGGGATTCATACACACAAGAAATACAAGTGGTTCTTAAGCACACATCTGTTTTCCAGCCTTGTAACCCCTGTTGGTACCCCTTCGAGTGGTAGCGCATCAGACAACACCTATGTATGGATTAGCCTAGATTTCCTGAAGCCCTCTTTAGATAAACCTATCAGCCACCGAACTTCTATAGTGTCACCGAGAACAGCACTCGGGAAGATACTCTCTAGTACCTGGGTAGTCGGGTAGTACGACTAAGGGTACGGTCTATCCTCCTTAGTTAGTGCCCTAAGATATTGGGCCAAGTACTATTGTTGGACCCCACACGTATATCAGAGAGCTATAGCACAGGGAAAACCCTTGTCTGTAGAACCCTTGAATACCTAACCCTTGGGGGATAAAAACATAAACATATTAAAACAAATTAGATCTATTTTTGCGCAACTGTGTTCAGGTTGCCAAGTAAATACCATTATTTGAGACCTATCCCATTGGATTCATCTTGTCGCCCTTATCACATTCATTCATATCATTTTTTAAGCAAAATTTTTTACCCCGTCTGCTCCTTTTCAGTTCACCCATCCTCATGGCCCATACCCGTAGGCAAGATCTGGAAACTCGCTTCAACACCTTGCAATTTGGTTTCCTCGAAACCCAAAAAGAAGTGAAACAACTCAATGCTACTGTTGCCTGCATCAATTCATCCATCAATGCAACCATAAATACAACCATGCAGTCCTCAATGGAGGAAGTCAAACAAGAACTAACCACCCAGCTTGAATCTATCTTTGCCTCCCTCTGCACCAAACTGAAGATCCCTACCGATGACCATTTCTCTGAAGCACCTCCAATCTCGCACTAAACCGAAGGTCCCTACCGATGACCATTTCTCTCAAGCACCTCCTCCTTAAAGACCAAATGGTTGGGTGAACATTCCTCTCATTCCCATACCTTTCATAACCATCACTTTCAACGACATACGCCTTCCGCGTGGATGTGACCAAATTTGATGGCTCGAATTTCATCGGGTTGGGTAACCCAAATGGAACATTATTTTCATAATGCATATCACTGCATAACCTAATAAACTTCCCAGATGGTGTTCTCCCATCTAGATCAAGAACGCTAATGGTGGCAATGGAGAAAACTTCCCATCAAGGGTATATTGTTGGACCCAATTTAGATCGAAGCTTATGAACACTTTGACACCGACACCAAACATTTGGGCCGCTTGACGCTGAAAACAACTGAATAGTAGAAGACTTCATAGTCGCCTTTGAGCACTGGATCTTGAACAGGAATGATTGACGCTTTCTTTCGAGAGTGTTTTATCGCTATTCAAGGAGGATATTTGGGTCCATGTCCTCATGGATTGACCTCGACTTGGTGGAGGCTACTTAAAAGAGATAAAGAAGCACGTCGTGTGGTATCATCTTCAAAACCGAAAACCTCTTTATCCTCACCCTAAACCCGCTTTCACCTCACTACTCCCTCCACTCCATTAAAGATCCAAAATTGACTGTGGATGAAATGGATGAATGCCAACTCAAAGGCCTTTGTTATAATTGTGATGACAAATATTTCTGCCACAAGTGCAAGGAACAAAATCTTTTTATGGCCATTTCTAAAGACATTTTTGAAGATGATGGTGATGTTTCCCCTCTGAAAGCATTTCCCTAGGTCGATGATGACATCCAGCCTTTTGATCCACCAGAATTTGAACCGTGTATCTCTCTGAATGCACTCACTTGTGTATGTATTCCCCAAACCCTTAATTTAATCGGTTACATCAAGCCTCCGAAGGTCATCATTCTAGTTGATAGAAGCACTCCATAATTTTATGCATCACCGCGATTTCCCAAGAAACTCATTGCTACATCCATGTCATTAACAATTTCCCTAAATCATGATTGCCAATGGTTCCATGGAATGTGGAGGGCATTGTGAAAATGTGCATCTCCAAATCGATGACTACTTCACCTAAAATCCCATATGTTTGCTATCAACATGGGTGGTTGTGACATTGTGGTTAAGCAGACTGCCAAGAACCTTGGGTCCCACTCTCATGTATTTTAAGGCATTAACCATGCAATTCTAATTCGTGAAGGCCACCTTACAATATAAATTCCAAGGCATCACCGTTGGTTCACTAGAGATCATTAGCGGTTCATCGCGCATGGAAAGCTACTCAAAAGGTCATTCGGGTGCCATTTCCCAACTCCATGTTATTCAAGCAACAGAGACACCCCTCGTGCCGCATGACCTCCAAGCTCTCTTTCTAAACATCAAATGGTATTTCTACTCCCTAATTCTCCTTCGGTGGCATTCATGTGATCATTCCATTCCCTCTTGTACTGAAGGCTTTCCCTTCCTCCAAATATCCGTCTGTATTGCCACCCTTTTCACAAAAAAAATGAAATTGAGAATTTTTTTCATGAATTACTAGAAGCTAATGTTATATATCTTAGTACTAGCCCTTATTATTCTCTTGTGGTTATGGTCCTCAAGAAAGAAGGTTCTGGAGAATGTGTCCACTGCGTCTCAACCAAACCGACCATTAAAGATTAAATTTCCTATTCTTCGGCTATTGATGACCTCCTCGTTGTTGGGAAAACACCCTACAGACTAGCAAACTAGGGTCAGCCTTGCATGTAGATTTTTGACCGTAAAGAAACTACTTTTTAACCTACAACCCAATATTTAAACTTCTTCAAAGTAAATGCATGAAAAGGACCACCAACCTTATTAATGACGCGCTCGATGTAGATCCTCCATTGCTTTTCGATTACTTTCTTGCACTGCTCCTTCCACGTGATGACCGGCACTCAAGACAAACAACAACTATGCATACGCTACTTTATACTCAAGGGTTATAAATCAAGCATAAATTCATCAAATCATAGACACCATACATTGGGATGGGAAAGCATTCTTTTTATTACCGAAAGTGAATCACCATAACAACTGAGACCTAATTCAACGCCTTGAACCTAACTCGGCTCCTCTTCTTTCCGTCTCTTCAACCTGCTTTGCGAACTTCCTTTGGCATGAGGAAAGGCTAAAGGTTGGGACAATGGATTACGTGAATGGGCAGAAGCTTCTTCATTATTTTTCCTCTCCAAATGGTAAATTTCTCCCCCTTCTTTATAGGCTAGAAGGAGCTAGGGTTTTGATGAACCCTCACCATGCATGTATTCTGAGTTTCAAGAACTCCGACTCCATAGCTTTTGTTCCATCTGGATAACTCTCTCCTTTTTCATGCTTTGTTAGGTACATGAGTAGTGAGTTAGCCACCGCGGCACACGCCATGGCAAAGAATGGGTTAGGGCACGCGGCCTTGACACAAGAGGATTTTTCAAAGAGTTGTTCAAGAGTTTTTGGAAAAGAAGGGATAAGGAGTTGGCCCGATGCTAGGTACATGTGTGGTGCAATTTAGGTTATAACACTCGGATGAATGGAGTGGTGCCCAATTCTTTACTAAACTTGATCTTCTCTTGGGCTATCACTAGATACGTTTGAAAGAGGAAGAGATTCCCAAGACGACCTTTTGCACTCATGAGGGGCCACAATATGAGTTTTTGGTCATGCCCTTTGGCTTGTAATACCCTCTACCCTCCAAAGCCTCGTGAATCATGTGTTTCATCCTTTCTCCATCATTTTGTCTTGGTTTTCTTTGATGATATCTCATCTATAGAAAACTCCGACGCATTCATCTTACTTACATGTGGATCAAGTTCTTCCATCTACTCTCTGCCACCAACTTTTCCCCAAACAATCTAAATGTTTGGAGCCTCAAAAGTAGAGCCAATTGGGTCAGTCTAGGCTAAGTAAGTGATGGCGTTAGGGTGGATCTCAAAAATATTGAAGTTCATGCAAGACTGGCCGCTAATATCCTAAGACTCTCAAAATCTTGTTTGGATTTCTGGGCTTAACATGGCATTATCGCAAGTTTGTTAAGAACTATTTAAAGATTGCAAAGACTTCCCACTCAGCCTCCTCAAAAGAATTCTACTTGGACTCCGTGCACCGCTAAGCTTTCAAACTCGAAGACTACCATGTACCAATCCGCTTCCTCGCTCTTCTGGATTTCACAAAGGTCTTTGTGAAGTTGGAATGTGATGCCTCATGGAAAGGAATCGACACTGTCCTAATGCAAGAGGGTCTTAATCTTTAGCCTTCACCGCCATAGCAATTGTTTGAAAGGAATATGGGAAACCCATTTATGAAAAGGAAATGTTGGCTATTCTCGTGATGTCGCTGATCTCAGGTGGGGCTTTTCCTTATCTTCTTGGGGAACACTTCCAAATTAAGACCTAATTCATCAAAAGCCTCAAATACTTTTGGGAACAATGCATTTCCTCCCAAAGCAACAATAAAATGGGTGATTAAGCTCTTTGGTTATGATTATGAGATCATTTAAAAGAAGGGAGTTAGAGCCAATGTAGTGGCGGATGCACTACATTCTCGAAAATATGAATACGGCGACCTTTTTCTCTCTTCCTTCATTGTTCCCCATTGGCTCCCCAAGCTGCGACAAGAATGGCTTCAAGATCCAAAAGTTCACATCTAATCCAAAAATTGCGTATCATGTCTGCCCTAGGGTACTCTTGGCTCCGTGATGAGATCTCGGATACAAGTGCCATTTGTATTTAAGTAAAAAATCAAAGCTTAAATCCATGGTACTTTCCGATCTTCATGCTACACCCAATAATGGGGCACTTCCGTGGTTTACAAACATATGACAGGTCAAATGTCTTTTCCGATGGTATGAACAGACATCCGTAATTTTATTGTTTAATGAGGTATCAACGCAACAAGGTTTTGGGAACAGCCAAATCTTCGACATACCATAACCGCTTCTCTCGATTCCACCGCTATTTGGAAGGATATCTCCTATGGACATTATTACCCTACCCAAATTAGGGAATAATCACCATCATGGTGGTGTTTGATCGTCTTTCCAAGCATTCTCATTTCTACGCGACTTTCAACACCCATTTATCGCATCCATGGTGACTCAACTTTTCATGGAACAGGGTCTTCAAGCTTCATGGCATGTCACACTCTATTTTTTATGATCGTGACCTAACTTTCACAAGAAATTTTGGCAAGAACTGCTTAAGCTATAGGGCACCCAATTGTATCTCAAAGACAACTTATCATCCTCAGATCGATGGTCAAATGGACGTTGTCAACAAGTGTTTGGAAACATATCTCGAGGTGGGCATTTTACCTCTCAAAACACAACATCAAGGGATCAATGGCTACCCCTAGCCAAATGGTGGTACAACACTTCCTACCATACAACTACTGCAGATGACTCTTTTCATGGTATATACCGTAATACCTTTCTCAGCTTCTTCATACTTAATGCACCTCAAAGGTCCGTGTGGTTGACCAAACACTACAACCGAGAGGATATCTTCGCATTCTTTAAAGAGAACTTGGTCATGGCACATAATCGCATGAAGCAATAGGAAGATCATGGTTGTTCTGAATGTCAATTTGCAAAAGTGGATCATGTGTTTTTGTGACTGCAACCATGCAAGCAAACTTCCCTCAAGGCCGAAAATTGTCAATCTAGCTTCAAATTTTATGGTCCTTATATACTTCGAAGCTGCAGGGATAACGACATCGCTTAACTATGTCCAAATAAGCTACATCCAGCTTTTTCTATGTTTCATGCTTAAGAAGAGGATTGAACTAGGTGCCAAATTCAAACCAACCTTCCCGAAGCTAGCTAAAGAAGGATCCATTTGGCTACATCTAAAACTGCTTCTGGACCAAGCAGGAGTGTCAAGGCCGAGAACCATCAAGGAAGTGCTAGTCCAAAGGAAAGATATGACTCTAATAGACGCCACTTGGGAACCAACAATCATTCTTCAACAAGTTTCCGCATCTTCTGCCTTGAGGACAAGGCTATTTTTAAGGGGTGGACATGTTAGGGTCCTAACTCGCATATAGGTAGATCAATATATTCGATGTAATAAAGGTCATTATTAATAAGGCCCTTCAATAAAATAGAATACATGGATGTGTTAGTGATTCCACAGAAGCTTCCGCTTCTAGTATGATCTTCCTCTAGATGCTTCTTGGCAGGACACATTTAGTATAATAAGGGACGAGGGAAGGGCGAAACCCTAGTTTGGAGATTATTGTAACAGAGTGTTGCTCGATTGGAGGTTTCCCTCACATAGCATGTGAACATTGCTTTCCTCTAATCAAAGTGCTAATATGTCATGTTCTACACTTCATTTTTGTGTTATCATGAGATTATACCGGATATATTATCATATTCCTTCATTTCCTAGCATTTTATTTTTGGTTTTGCATGTTTATTATAATCCGGTATCTTCATGCATTCTTTCTAGTTTGGAATGTGGATTGAGATTTCTAACGGAAATACATTTTCCAGTTCATAAAATGATCCAGATTATTGCCGAGGCAATTATGCATAACAACTTCCCATTGTGTTTAACATAGGAAGTGGTCTAGGGAAATCACTCTTCTTGAGGGTTACTCAAAAACTCCGTCACTAATCGACAACGATTTCCCACATGGTTAACATGGGGAATGGTCCGCTGGAGGTTGGTGCAGATAGTCATTTCCTTAGGAAATGGTCCCAATAATCATTCTTTAGGGTGGATTCATTCTCTCCAAGTTGCACGATGATTAGTACCGGAGGAATGGAACAGTTAGGTGAATAGTCCAGGTTCAAAAATCGTGACGACATTCTTTAGGGTAGACTCCATTCTCTAGGTTACACTTCTGTTCAATGCTCTGAGGAATGACCAGCCGGGAATGGTTCAGCTTGAAAATCGTGACACTATTCTTTTCTTTGAGAAGAATAGTCCGTGATAGCTCATCATTGATGTTTGACTTTTGAGGGAAGATTCTCTTCGAGATCTCACATATGTGAGTAGAAGAATGGCCCAAATAATTCATTTTATATCATAACATTGTTTATAACAAAGCTGATATTAGATGATTGTTATGAAGATCGTATGTCTCTGCATTTAGGATGTATACTACTATGGTGGATGTGTTCCACTATTTGATCAAGCACTGTGTGCTACTTGGTGGTAGTGTACCACTGGGTTTGTGTTGCGTACTACTATGGATAGACATAGTTGTGTTCTCTCTATTGAATGATATTGTTCGATTAACTAAGACTACTCAACAAAGGTTGAAAAAATGATTATCAACTAGATGGATGATCAATGAACGAATATTTCCTGCATTTAAAATGGTTTAGAACATTTATTTTTCTAGATTATAATAATGGCTCCTGTATCACCAGGAGTAATCATCATGTCTGATTACTCGAGCAGAGTATGGTTCCAGAGATGATGCAGCTTGGATGACACCGATGGTGATGATGGTGCTCATGAGATAGTCTATACAACTATGTTGATGCTACCGTGAATGGTGTTTGTGCCTTCAAGACCATTTCTTTAATACTTCCCTAGCTAGGAGGAAGTGCTGATATTATGGTACCGCTGAGGTATTTACCTCCACGTGTAAAACCGACTTCCACAGACCATTTCGAAGCAAGAAGAAACCCTAATGAGTTGGCTAATAACCCTAGAAGACATAAGTTCATTAAGAAGATAGCTAACTTGTATTAGGTTATTAGCCTCCAAGAGAAGAATTCTCATTCAGTAAGAAATAAAATATAATGAACAAACGTGACAAATTTAAAAGAAGTCGGCCCGTGCAGCTACTACACTACTATAAATACAAGAGGCTACTTCACTTTGGCGCAATCTCAGAATTGTAGAGCAAAGATTCTGAAGTGATTAAAAGGCTCCAGCTTTGTGCGCAAGTTTGGAGGAGAGTCGCCATTGCAAAATGTTTAAATGAAGTGATCACGTTTTTCTTGGATTATCTCTTGGTTAGGCTTTGGACTATCCGATCAGCTCTTATTGGTGCGCTTTCCTTGGGGAAATGTGTGCCAATCTCTTTGTTTGTTTATCTAGCCTATGGTTTGCTTCCTGAGTGATTCTTTGTCAAGGTTAAGGTGCTCTGAGGTGGTCAAATTTATGGTTGGGTGACAATAGCGATATTGTCAATGTAAAACAAACACATTCATTCATATTCTAATAGGTCCAACTAGACGATGCACAATTTCCGCTGGTCTTGTCATTGAATATTCTCTTGATTTGAACTCGGCCTTTGTTTGCTTTCCTTTGTTGACAATGCTTGCATAAGTGTTGATTGGTTTCCTTACATCTGGGGCATTTCTCCGACCGCTTCTCTTGTCAATTTGACAAGGTAATAAAAATGCATGTGACCCATTCTTCCTCGCGGCTATATCCAACTTTCATCTTCCTTCCTAGACAATACTTTTCATTTCCAATTTCACTTAACACATATATATGTTGCTTGAAGTTATTGGTAAATGTTAAATCAATATCCCTCGAATCTCTTTATTTTCTTATCTCACACTTTGTGAATCAAAAGTCACTTTATGAACTCTTGGTCACACATTTGACTCCACACTTAGAAGATTATGTTTCATATCTTTAGCTAGTAGAACATTTTCCGCTTTTTCATTCTTTGCTCCTCTAATTCTGACCGTCTTTTCCACGATTTTGGCTTCTAATCATCATTCTAAAGGAGATTGATCCATCTCTTTCCTTTCGTGAATGTAAGAAACTTCGTCTCTATCACCCTGTCATGTGTTTTGAACATTCACTGCCAACATACCAACCACGCTTCACTTAGCTTGTAGAACGAGTGTGCATTCTTCATTTCTATAATGATCTTGCTTTCTTATCCATGTCCTTTCTTAGGTTATTGGTTTGTGATCATATTCTATTGAGGTTCTTTAGGAGGGATTATTCACTCTTTTGGCCACGCTTTCCAAAATTGTTTACATTTGTAACATTCCACTTCATTGCTCAAGATTCAAACCTGTAACTTCTTCTCTATGTTTCACTAGGCCTTCTTTGAATAACCCCTTTATGTATAACTCTCAAAGTTGTTGTTGTTCCTCTCGCTAGCTCTCAATTCACATCTTTATGTCCAAAATTATTACATGCATAACACATAAACCAAAAATTATAGTTTGATAATTGGGAGTTGGAAGATCTTATGAAAGGAGTGGTGATCTTATGAATCGCTTCTTCTTCGAGGCCTATCCTCACATTCTGTTGTTGATTTTGAAATTTGATTCTTCTCGGTGGAGTAGTGTCCCCGTAATCTTCCTTGTATATCTTTCTATCCCCTTGGATTGTTTCTGCAGTGCATAGCTTTTGGATATGTTTCTTGCTCATGGGTCTTAGAGCTTGATCCCTTTTCTCACCTAATTGTATCCAAGTCCTACTGCTAAAATGAGATTTTGACTGGTGGATGTCGATATCAGACCATTCAAAAGTGAATTTGTGGCTTTGGAATTATGCTCACCGAAGCATCGCTTTTTCATTTGTTGGTGGAACTATTGGTGCTATGTATCCATCTACAATTGATTGCCAAACTGAAATCCCCGTGCGTCTCAGATATATGTCTTCATCCTTATGCTTCAAAAAGCATACTTTGTCCATCAAACCCAGTGGTATTCCATTTTATACAGTTGGTATTCTCCATGATTTACCTTTCATTGGTTAAAATGATTTCTCAAGCAACCTACTCTGATACCACCTGTTGGACAACTAAGAGGAGAATCGCAAGAATAATGAATTATAATCATTTTTTCAAATAATCCAAGTATCATATCAATGTATAATTATTATCCAATAATGAGCAATACTTAAATGAACACGATAATAAAGACACCCCAGTTGTTTTACGTGGAAACCTAAAATCTAGAAACCAATGTATCGATTTTTTCTTATATGTCTTGAAGAATTGCTATTCATTGGAAGTAATCGATTTCCTTTGTTTTCCACCAAGAACCGAAGGAGACTTAACCCCTGAAGCCTGTGTTGGCTACAACCTGATGGAATCTCCAAGTCCCCAATTCTATGACTACAACTAGAAGGAGGCTACAACCCCTTTGTGTTCTCTCGATACAACCGAAAGGTATTAAGCAACCACTTGTCCTTTCCCCGTCTAACTCCACTCAAGTAGAAGTAGAATGATGGAAACTATTGTCACACTATCACTATGAGATATACCACTGTAAACTCATAATTAATAAATCAACCATGCTTCAACCTGTAATCAACATGTACTTTAATCAAGTGCATCAACCATGCACCATCCCTACTCAAACAACATCATGAACTATAGACCTCATGTATGTGCCAACTCATCAACTACTTGTCTCAACTATGTACCCAACATGTACCTTCAACCAAAATCCTCTATCAATTTCCAAAACTAAATATGATTTGTAACTTTGTAATATACCTAATGTATATTATCACATACCTACAAAACCTTTCTTTAACTTTAACAACACCAGACTAGCATTTTCATCAAACTTTTGCTTAGTCTCAATATGACTAGTTTTGGATTGTGGGTCAACAACCCTAACTTGAAATAATCATAACTTAAAATTAGTGGATGAATACCAAATATTTGAAACCTGACATACAATTATTCGCTATGTGTTTTATAATTCCTCCAAGTTTCCTTACTACTAGAACCTATCATAAAATTATTTATAGCAAAATGGCATACCTTGCTTAATTATGGCTTATTCTAAAGAGTGACTTGTAGAGTGTGCCCCGCACGTAATATTTATTGACTAGATCTGAAACCGTTACAAAACAAAACAAAGAATATAATATAGCCAACACATTTGGTCTTCACTGAATTTGGATATGTTAGTGAAGAATTTATGACGTTTTTCCTGTAAACACTTGTTTTAGACTAGTTTCAAGACTAGCTACAAACCTTATTTTCCACAAAGTATAACTCCAAAAAATACAACTAATTCCACAAGATGAATTTTTTACCACGATACTTGGATATGTTTTCTCAATGGTACAGAAATTTCTATTGTCTGAATAATTATAGAAAAACAAGTTATAGTGAAATGGTGAGATGACCCTCAGGAATAACATACCTTAGAAAGCACCACCAAAAGAATTTATCCTTCCTTGAATTTCAATCTTCTTTTCTCACCTTCCCTCATAAATTTGGATTAGATATCCTTTACACCCTTATAAAACTATAGATATTCAATATTCTCAAGTGTGTGTGTTAAATGAGAGAGCCTTGCCTCATTTATACTCAAGCAGCTTCCTTAAACATCTTCTAGGTCACTTTGCCCACTTTCCTTATTTTAGGGTTAACCCACTTAATTTATCCATTAAATCTCTCATTATTTAAATAATTTATTTTGTATTCACTCTGTTCTGAATTATATTACACTCATCACTTCACTTTGTTATTTACCTTTCAAAATCTCTTAAACTACTTTTACCATTTTGACCTTTGGGGCTTCAAGCCAACATATGAGGGTCCTCCAACTTCAGAAGGGTCATAACTCTCAAACCGCGGAGGATTTATGTGATGTTCCACATACCACCGTAATGGAATGACATGTAATATCCATATAGAATATTATTACCTAAAAATATATCAAAACTCATACCATTATCCATCAAACAAACTTGAATCCATTACCCAAACCTGGGTTCTCCAACTTCACATGGCCATAACTCTCTAACTGTGAGGAGTTATGTGATGTTCCACATACACTGGAAATGGAATGACATGTACTATACATATAGAATATTATTACCTTGAAATATATTAAAACTCATACCATTATACATGAAACAACCTTTGGTCCATTACCCAAACCTTTATGCTATGGTGTTTTCTTCAAGGGTTGACATCAATGACAACCAACCTTAATAAACAGGGTATTAGGTAGGGTTCATGTTTCCTGCACTATATTTTTGTTTGTCTTTCATTTTTTCCATAGTTCTCTTGGTTTCTCATGGATGTATGCTTAAATATGACTGAGTGTTAAAGCAATTAATGAATGTCTAAGTATACAAGAGTTGCACTAGAGTAAGGGTGTGACTCCTCATAGCCTTGAATGGAGTATGGGTATGCTATTGGTGAAGAGGTGCAGTCCGAATGAAGTAACGTTGGTGTTTCCAAGTAGCCAAGCAAGAAACATTGCAGTGTCGCACACCCTCAAGAGGTGCACGACCATAAGATTCAGCTAGGCACACC
This sequence comes from Picea sitchensis, assembly GCA_010110895.2. Taxonomy (NCBI): domain Eukaryota; kingdom Viridiplantae; phylum Streptophyta; class Pinopsida; order Pinales; family Pinaceae; genus Picea; species Picea sitchensis. Next base: position 18,398 of record SNQJ01S0144908.1, read on the forward strand.
ATGGGGATGTGACAGATGGTATCAGAGTGAATTTGTTGCAGATTTTGGAGAAGGGTTGGGGAGATCCTCACCACTATCTCTACGATAGATGGTATTGGAGATTGAAAAATTTTCTACTACTGTAGTGGTGACAGTGGATAGGGCGCACTTGTTGAGAAGGTTGTTTGTTGCAAAGTCGGTTCAATGGGAACGTTCACAAACTTGGTGAATGGTTTGGTGCAACGAACTTGTTCATCGCAGACTTTGCATAAAAATTACATCATATGTTCGATTGATGGTGTGATGGGAAGGTTGATCTGGGCGCACACCTTGTGCAGACCGAGAGCAGAGTTTGTTGTGAAACGAAATACTTTGATGGGGTGGGTGACCCCAGAACTCATCGTAGAACTTGTCGTAGACTTGATCGCAGAGGAAGAATTGGTTGGTTTGATTCATGATGGAAGTCAATGCCGAAACCTATTTTGAACACCTTGGAGATACCAAGCACATATTTCATTGGAAGAACCGAGCACTTGGGCAAGGTAGATGAACATAGGATTCATTGCACAACTTGTCATAGAGATAACCACATAAGTGATCACAAAAGTGAAATGTAGAGGGCTATCGCATAAGTGATTGTGAAGGGAGAAGTTATGGGTTTGTTGACTTTTATATAAGTTTTACCTCATCTTTTCATTTTCTTTTTACTAAGAAAATTCTTGGTCCTTAGCGGGTTCACAATTTTCTTTACCAAAAAGTTCTTTGTTATACAAATTGCACTTTCGTTTCTTCCGTCGCAACCATAATGCACTATCACTTAGTCATTTTCAAGAATTACTTTTATAAGGGCGGGTTCACGGGTTGGTGGACTCGTGGGTTCACTTTATCATCTCTTAAGTTCCCTTTTCTCTGTCGTTATCAAAACAAACCTTCATTTTTCCATGATCCTCATTTTGAGTTCTATACTTAGAATATTTCTGATTTTCTCCACCGTGGGTTCATGGGTCTCAATTCTTGAATAATTCATGTCTCATGAGTCCAATTGATAACTACACTTAACCAATTTCTTGTTTTCACTCTTATCCTCGAGCAATGCTTAGCCATATTTCTATGTCATGGCGGGTTCGTGGGTTGGCGGACTTGCAGGTTCACCTCATCATCTTTTTCATGCTCGAGTCCCTGTTTTGTGTATCTTTTCTTTATCACTCTTCTAAAGATACATTAAATTCTAATCCTACATAATATCTCTTCCAATTAAATCATGAAAAGGTTGTTATTAATGGCTAGACTCTTGAGGTAATATCATTTAATTTTCATTAATTTCTTCTTCAAAAAGGATTAAAGTTATATTACCGAAAAAAAGGTTTCATTTCAAAATCATAGTTCTAAGGAATTATACTACAATCCACCAACTTCATTAGAATGGCTATAATAAGACAACAGTTATGTGGAGATACACTGAATATTTCTGGGTGAGAAGATTACAATTTTCAATGGTCGAGATCTTACTAGTACCATGCTAAATTACCATTACCTGGAAGAAATGAGAATAGAATGTGGACATCATGGATTTCTCTAGCTGGATGTGTGACCGAAGTCTTTGACTATAAGTAAATTGTCTCTAGGTGCACTGATAAAATTGTTCCAAGTTGAAGGGTTATCCAAATTCAAAGCGAACTCTCCATTTCCTTAGCACCATTGATTAGAAAGATTTTGAAGTTGCCAAATCCTACCATTACCTTTAAAGGAGAAGAAGCAAGGAACTACCTCAAGAAAAAAAACAATGGATTATATTTTTTAAAAGAATATTTAGAGGATCCTATGACAATGCCAATTGTGATCCAGGTGGACAGTGGTGGCTACCCACCTATTCCATTGGCTCAAATTACAATTTTCCATCTTGGCAGTTTTTCTAAGTGGAATAGGTGGCCACCCACCTATTCCACTGGTTTCTCATGGATGTATGCTTAAATATGACTAAGTGATAAAGCAGTTAATGAATGTCTAAGTATACAAGAGTTTCACTAGAGTAAGAGTGTGACTCGTCGATAGCCTAGAAGGAAGTATGGGTATGATCTAGCTGAAGAGGTTTAGTCCGAACGAAGTAACCATGGTGTTTCCAAGAAGACAAGCAAGAAACATTGTAGTGTTGCATGCCCTCAAGAGGTGCACGACCACAAGATTCGGCTAGGCACGCTGTGGGGATGTGATAGATGGTATCAAAGAAAATTCATTGTAGATTTTGGAGAAGGGTTGGGGAGCTTTTCACCACTATCTCGATGATATATGGTATCAAATATTGAAGAATTCTCTACTAATGTAGTGGTGAAACTAGATAGGGAGCACTTGTTGAGAAGGTTGTTTGTTGCGAAGTTGGTTCAATAGGAACATTCGCAAAATTGGTTAATGGTTCGGTGCAACGAAATTGTTCATCGCAAACTTTGCATCATACTTATGACAGAGCTTAGATTGAATGTGTGATGGGAAGTTTGATTTGGGTGCACACCTGGTGCAGATCGAGAGCATATTTTGTGGTGAAATGAAGCACTTTGACAGGGTGGGTGACCCCAGAACTCATCAAAGAGTTCATCATAGAACTTGTCGTAGACTTGATTGCAAAGAAAGACTTGGTTGGTTTGATTAATGATGGAAGTCAATGCCAAAAAGTATTGTGCACACCTTGGAGAGACCAAGCGAAAAAATCATTGGAAGAACCGAGCACTTGGTAAAGGCAGATGAACACATGATTCGTTGCATGAATTTTCGTATAGATAACTGTAGAAGTGATCACAAATGTGATTGTGAAGGGAGAATTTCTGGGTTTGTTGACTTGTATATAAGTTTTTTCTCATCCTTTCATTTTCCTTTTACTTATAAAATTCTTGGTCCTTGGCGGGTTCATAATTTTCTTTACCAAAAAGTTCCATGCTATACAAATTCACTTTCATTTCTTCCATCATAACCATAACGCACTATCACTTAGTGATTTTTCAAGAATTGTTTTTATAAGGGTGGGTTGGTCGACTCACAGGTTCACTTTATCATCTCTTAAGTTCCCTTTTCTCCGTCATTGTAAAAACAACCCTTCATATTCCCACAATCCTCATTTTGATTTCTATACTTAGAATATTTCTAATTTTCTCCACTACAGGTTTGCGGGTCTCAAGTCTTGAATAATTCATGTCTCATGAGTCTGACCAATAATTACACTTAACCAATTTCTTGTTTTCACTCTTCTCAAGATACATTGAATTCTAATCCAATAGAAGATAACTGCCAATTAAATCATGAAAAGGTCGTTATTAATGGTTGGACTCTCGAGGTAATATCATTTAATTTGCATTAATTTCTGTTAGAAAAACAGGATCACGGAGAAATAAAATAAAGTAAAATGCGGAAATAAAACATGTAATATACACAATACAATAGAGACATAGATATGTGTGGTTCACCCAGTGTGGGCTACATCCACCAGAAAAATTTACAGGTCCTTCCTTTTTATTATCCAGCAAATGAAGGGATACAACCTACAACACACCCATTGTGACTTCCTCCTCTTTCTCTCATAGTCTCCTCTCTTAGAATACAATATTCACAATGATACATATCCTCAATACATTTCCCTCATAAAAGAGGGTTGCCTTCTAGGGAAAAAAATCCCTAACATTACTTCTACCGTCATATTTGCGACCTAATAATGAACGGTTCATATTTACTATGAAATTACTATATACATTTACAAGGCAATTTTTCCTTCGGGGGTTTCACCCCTGGACCCCCTAGTTGAGGCGATGAGACCCCCATGCAACCCCTTTGTGTGGAGGGGTGTACAATCTTAATGGGGTATAAACATAGTTGAAAACAAAATACCTATGAAACAGGAAGATAATCAGGCTCCACAACCAACAATATCCCACTTGGAGACTGATCACAACAACTCCACTACTGTTGTACCTACTAGACTATACTCCACCTTGGACCTAGAAAATTTCTCATCTTCACCTTCATGCTTGAAGACCAAATGAAACTAAGAAGGAACTCAATTTCTCCCTAGTTACTCCCTTTGTTAACATGTCTATAGGATTATGGCTAGTATGTATATTTTCCAACTTCAAATGTCCATCTTCCAAGACGAATTGTATGAAATGATATATGAGTTGTATGTGCTTAGTCTTCAAATGGAAGGATGAGTTATTTGCAATATGAATGGCACTCTCATTGTCACAGTACAACCTATTATTCTCTTACTTCTTTCCCAATTCCTCCATAAACCTCTGTAACCAAATCATTTCTTTACTAGCCTATGTAGCAACAACATACTCTATTTTTGTTGTTGAAAGTGAAACAACCTTTTGCAGTTTCAAAATCCAACTTATTGTTGTTCCACCTACAGTAAAAACATACCCTGTGGTGCTCCTCCTGCTATATTTATCACCTGCCATATATGAATCAACATATCCTTGTAGAATAGTGTCTGAACCTCCAAAACATAATGCATGAGTAGCAATTGTTGTAGGAAAATCTCCCTGCGGACAGGTAGATCGCCTCTAAGAGCTTGACCCTAAATCTAGACAGAAAATGCTTAACATGGACACTGACTTCCTTTCAAAACTATCTAAACTAACACATGAGAAGGAAGGATGATAGAAGTACCTTTTATCGACGTTTGTCCCTGCACGCTCCGAGTTGCGCTCCAATCTTTTGCTCCTCGCTGGATCCTGTGGACAAAACAAGATACAACCACTTCCTACTCTATTGATATTAGCTTGAAAACAGATCTATCAATTAATGATAAGTTCATGTGACATTAGACACAAACTAGAAAGAAACAGGCCAAGCGTGTCATATTTATGAGAATAACGACAGTAGTACTTACAATCGTAGATGCGAATGCGACAGCTTCGTCAAGTCCCCTTCGTCTAACCCTTGCCTGAAAGATCCACAACCTGGATAATAGCAGCTTCACTGATCCCTCTCCTTTGGATGACTGTGTGTTTCCTCCAAGATCATAAGTTTCATATCAGCAGTTCTTCCCCCTTTCCACCATCATAGAGTCTGCTCATATAGGTTAAAAGGAGCTTAACCTATTGAGTTATCTTTAGAACAAGTTGGTAACTTCCTCCTCAGATCAGGGATATCTTGATGAAACCAAGAATTCGAATACAACTGCCTCCTAATCTCAAAAGATCCTCTCCTTATTCTCCTCAACGGGCCAACTACTACCTCAGATTATGCAATGCTCCCTTAGAAGGGGCATCAGAGCGCTGTAGTGCTTCTTGGTAAGCTTTGGGGGAGCGTCAACGCTCTCAAGATGAGTAGTGCTCCTTCAGAGGGGGCAGGGGAGTGTTGTAACACTCCCTGAAGCATTGTAGGGGAGCGCCAGCGCTCCTAGAGCTGATATAGAGGAGTGCTCCCCCTCAGAACCTCTGTTTCAGAGCTCTCTTCAGGTGTCAAGAGTTATTTGACTTCAGCAAACCAGTCCTTCTCCTTCAAACCAAGCACATGAGATGTTTTAAGTGTCTCCTTAGTGTCTTCGGCATGGAAGTATGCTCGAACATCATTTGCGACACTTGTGACCAACTTGCGACACTTGCAGAAGTTGTAAGGAAGATGCGACACTTACGACAATTGAGGGGAACATGCGATACTTATCCAGCTGAGTAATTTTGACGTGTAACAGATTGCCCCCCAAAGTATGAAGTTAGAAGATGTCAATTGATAACTGAAATACTTTGTAGATGTCCAAGCAAGGGTATAGACTCGGAGAACCTGACGGAAGCTCCACACAAACATCCAACAAGTATCATGAC